>JAJOOE010014446.1:0-31168 GCA_036250405.1 Solanum raphanifolium
CATAATCAACATCAATATAAGCAATTGACATATTCCCTTCATAGCCTTCAAGGCTTCATTCAAAGGCTCAACCCTAATTTCATAGAAATTATACATAAACTAGGGTAGAATTTTCATACAAACATGAATTACATAACATCACATTCAATTCATAGCCTTCAATCAATATCCAACACAAACTACGGTTAGAATTAGGAAAAGAAAGAGAAACATGGGTCTCATGGGGAATTCTTCAAGAAACCACCAATACAACATAAATTCATCCATAATTGTTCATATAACATCAATCAAAGTCAGTTTATAACATCAATTTCACTTTAGAAAGAAGACCCACGTTTTTGGATTGAACACCTAGAAATTGGAGATTTTGAAATTCATCTTGAAGCCTCTTGGGGAAAGGAATCCCAAGAGTGATAAGCAACCATACCATATTGATGAATTACTCACGAAATCCGAGTTGAAACCTTGGAGAGTTGGTCTTTTTCTTGAAGCTCCAATCTTCTTCAATGGAGTTCTTGAGAAGAGAGAGAGAGGAACTTTAGGTTTAGATCTTTGGCGTTTTGTGATTGAGTGATAAAAGTGAGGTAAATTGACTTAAAAATCATTATATACACGTCCCCTAAAGTAACCTAAATACCCCTCACTTAAATGGACTCTTTAATGAAGTAAAAATAGATTTTTGAATTTCTGCATTTTCGTCACGGAACAAGTCCGCGACGCGGAGCTGTTCCCTGAAGATATTTGGAATTAAATTTTGGGACAGTAGAGTCTGTGACACGACCGCGTCGCGAACTCACTTTTTGCTCCTTGGGGGAGCAAGTGCGCGACGCACTTTCATTCCCTCCAAGAGCAATTTGCAAGCTGCCTTAGCATCTTTCTTGGCCAAGGTTGGGGTCCTCCTTGGGCCCCTTAGGGTGGTCCCAGGTTGTTGTATTCGAACGTTTTGACCCTATAAACATATATTTACCTATTTTAAACCTTTTTACAAGATTATACCATCATACGACACTCCCAAACCTGCCCAAAACCTAAGGACGCACTAGAACACATTCTTCTCTAGTTTCCGGACGTCGTGGTCGTTTCTCGACGTTTAGACTTTCACTCTTCCAAACCAAGTCAATTACATTAGTTTAGGTTTATAAACATCATTTTGACTATTTTTAAGTCATTATTCATAAGTTGAGGCTCTAACTTAAGTCATAGAATTTTCGGGGTGTTACAGTATGTTTCGTTCTTGAGAGTTGAGAGACGACCCGAGGTGATTTCTTGACAGTTTTCCATGACTTTTGGTGCTAAAGGTAAGGATTTTACTCCCCTAATCTATTTTTCGATCCATAGAACGTAGATTCTTGGTTAAGTATTGTTGGGGGAGGGTTTTGGACTGAATTTAATGGTGGGAAAAAGCCTAGCTGCACCTTAGAATCATGGGTTTGGTCTTGGGTTATTGGGTTTGTTATAATCCGGGTAATTAGACCTTAATTAATTGATCCTTATATTAAATTGTTGTTTGTAGACCTAGAACAAGCGAAAAGAATCAGGAAAGGGAAGAATCAAGTATCTTAGGAGGATTCAAGCTTGGTTTCGAGGTAGGTGATGGTTTGATTTCATGTTTATGTGATATGTGTTGATAATTGCTTCATTGTAATGCATATATGTATATAAATGTAGTATTGTTGATCAAACCTAATGAGATGAGTATGAATGAACAAATGTATGCCATGATTCAACATTTGATTGTATGATTATGAGAATGTACATATGAGTGTGATTGTGATTTTGTTGAATTGATCGGGTGTCACGTTCCGATATACTAACTTGGTCGGGTACCACGTTTCGGTGCATATATGGGATTGGGTGTCACGTCCAGCACACGAATAGGGATCGGTTACCATGATCCGGTACACTAACAGTTTGAGTATGGGTTCCATGAGGGGACCATTGAGTTGCCACATTTTACCTGTTATTGAGAATGTGAAAATTGTACATTGCTCTTGAAATGATAATCGTGTATATATTTTGTGCATGTCATGTTTACTTTGTTGTGACTGCTTATATATGTTGTGTTTACTGGGATAGCCGCATGATCCTACCAGTACATTGTGGTTGTGTACTGATACTGTACTTGCTCGTTCTTTGTTGAGTACATGGCATCTTCTGGTGGCTATTGACAGACCTTAGCTAGGAGATCAATGATCGAGACCGGATTTCAAGGGTGAGCCAATTCTTTCAGGCTGTCATGGAGTCCTTCATTTCGTTTAGTCCACTTCCTTCAGACTCAGACTATTGTTATGTGTGGTTGGGGTTGTATCCTTTGTCTTAGACTTGTTGCATTTTAGATGTTTTGGTACATTGACTTTCAATTCTAGAGGTTAACTTCCACAATAGATGATTAGTTGTTTTGTTGAACTCCCGGAGTTTATGGGAACTCCAGTTATTTCTACATTTAAATATGCGTCCGTATCTTTAAATGCCTAGTATTTTGATTAAGTTGTTTAGTCTGGGTTGTAGTAATGGTTCTCCCACCGTAGGGTTAGTGTGGGTGTCAATCACGACAGTCTGAGTCATGACAGAAAGTGTTCGATTGGACATATAGTTATAGTTTAAGAATAAAATAAAGTTCTTTTACATTAGAAAATTTTAAAAAAAATATTATTCAGTCAAAATTCATGATCCAAAATAACTCAATTTTTATTTGTCACTGAAAAATGACGGTTGGATCCATCTTATTGAGGGCATATGGGCTACTTCTTCTCTTTACCCACTTTGTCTAATTTGGTTTGATTCCTTATTTTATTGTACATACAAAAAATAATCAAATGTAATTACTTTCAGACTTTTTCTTAATTAGTAGTAGTAATTTAGCATCTTATAATGATGATTCATATAATTTTCCCAAGTCCTGGCTTCTTCATAAGAATTAGTTCAAAATTGAGCACATATAACCAAGTTTCAATGTATCATGAAAGAAAAAGCATGAAGAAATAAAAATGGAACATCCCGTGGAAGAGCTTCTAAGCTTAAATTTTGAAATTCTACCGCAAAGTGAATCGTTTCGAGAAAATAATACATCAAAGATTCAAAATATCGAGAGACGTTTATATCTAAAATTTGAAACTACTTAGATGAGCATTGGAGTTGATTGAGATTGAGAAAAAAAAATAGTTTGTTGAGCAAGATAAATTGCTGCAATGTATAAACAATGTTTATGGATCTATATACATCTCTAATACATTATATGTACACTACAATATCAATACATAACATATACGTGCGATCATTTATGTTGAATTTTTTTTTCACATGTACATTTACATAAAAAAATCTTTTAAAAATTTGTAGTCTAAAATAAGTCATACATATTAAAGTGGCTATAAATTAAATAATCTTTTAACGGGTAAAATAAAAAGCATAGAGTTAAATTGTTATTCAATATATAAAAAGTATTATTCTTTTTAAAACTGATTTAAAAGAAAAAAAATTATCACATAAATTGAGACGGAGGGAGTACATATTTATTCTAAAATATTGGTATGATATTGAATAGAATTACTTGCAATAATTTTTAAGTTACCTAATTGTGTAATTATTGTTATGTTAAGAAATAATTGGTTTTTAAAATCAATTCAACTTTAGGAGAGAAATCATTTTTCTAAAGGAGTCACTAAATTTTTTTAAAAAAGAAATTAAGAAAACTTAACTTTAAAGACTTTAATAGACTTAAGCCTAAAAAGTTTAAAGGAAATGGTATGGGGTTCTTATTTGTATTTCAAAAGGTTTTAAGGCTGTTGAAATGTCCACTAACATGCGGTTATCCGACGATTAGAAAAAAAAAAACTTATTTGACTAATTTGAAAAATACTTAAAGAAACTAAGATATTTAAAATTATTTGAATATAAATTAACTTAAACACTTGAGATGATTTTGAAAATAAAGTAAACTTTTTGTCAAAGATAACCAAATAAAAAAAAATAATTAAATAAAATCATTCAAATGGAATAAGTGACCATAACAAAAATGATTTGTCTTTAAGCAATTTAATTAAGTTAAACCAAAGAAAATAAATGTAACGATCATTCTGGTCGTTATAGAAAAGCCAACGGGGAAAAAATTGGGGCCGAAAAACTTTTTCGTAATATATGGTTTTTCCCAACCTTGTCCAGATTTGGACGAAATTGGAGTCTTTAAGGTGTAGGAAAATCTGGGTACAATCAGGTGAGTTAATTACGATTTTGATTACATGAATGGATAGATAAGTCGTTAAGGAATCGTACGACTTTATGGAATTGAATTCGGGCGAGTAGAACTCTCAGAATCGATCTTAGCGTAAAAGGTATTTTTTGAGCATCGTTGGTTAGAGGTGTGTTGTAAAATGGGGGTTTTGGAATTCTTTAAATAGCTCACTGGTTCGTGCAATCTACCTTGGCGGGGATTTGTGTCGTTGTGGCGGGGACGCAGTAGCGGGATGGGTGCCGCTATGGCAGGCCCGACGCCACTTAAAGTCATAAATAAACCCCAAAACGACTTTTTTCTGCACTTTTTGATTTTTAGAGCTAAGGAACTAACCTCAGGCGACTCTTGACAATTTTCCACCATTCTTGAGGCTAAATGTAAGTTTTTCAGTACCGAATCCATTTTTTGATCCGTAAAACGTAATAGAATGAGAAAATATCGATGGGAAAGGGCTTTGATCTGTAATTTATGGTGGAAACAACCCTAATTTGGATACTTGGGATCATAGGTATGATTTAGGGTTGTTAGTATTGTTGGTAATTCGGGTAAATAGTGATTGTTTATTGATTCCTATATTATATTGATTGTTTGTAGACCAAGAACAAGCGGAAAGAATCCGAAAAGGAAATGATCAAGTTTCTTAGGGTTTCAAGCTTGTTTCGAGGTAGGTGATGGTTGTGATCCTATGATTGTGTGATATATGTTTGTTCTTGCTTCATTATGATACATGTATGGATGTGAATGTTGCATTATTGAACACAGTTGTTGTAAATGAGATAGATGAATGATGATTGCCATGAAACCATGACTTAATTGTATGATCTTAAAGATATACTTGTGATTGTGGTTGTGGTGTGTTGAATGGATTGGTTGACACATTTCGGCATAACTAACTTGGATAGGTTGCCACGTTCCGGAATAACTATAGGATCGGTTGCCACGTTCCGGCATAATTATTGGAACGAGTACACGTTTCGTTATGCTAACTGTTTGATTTTGGGTTCCATGAGAGGACCAATGACATGACATAATTGTGTATCTTGAGGAATGTTCGTTGTTCGTAAATGTTGATAATATTGTATATGTTCGATATATGCATGTGATTATATTATCGTTTGACTTTTGTATGTTGGACTTAGTTGGATAGCCGCGTGATCCTACCAGTACACTGTAGTTGTGTACTGATACTGCACTTGCTCTTATTTTTATTGAGTACACGGCATCTTCCGGTGGCTATTGACAGACCTCGCTTAGGAGATCAGTAATCGTTCGAATTCAAGGGTGAGCCAATTCTTCCGGGCTGCCATGAGTTGTCCTTTTGTCTATGTTCACATTTCATACTTAGACTTGTTCTAGTTAGTATTAGTTCATTAGTTTGGGGTTGTATCCCTTCTGGTTAGACTTGTTGAGCTTTAGATGGTTTGGTACATTGACTTTCAAGTTCTAGGTAGTATTTCTACATTGTTTAGTTGTTAGATCTTTTGTTGGAGTTTATGGAAACTTCAATTTTTAGCTATTTCTCCTGTTTTCGTATACTTAAATGCCTTAGTTTTTGGTTTAGTTTGTTGATTTGGTTGTAGTAGTTGTTCTCGCACCGGAGGGTTCCTTTGTATCAGTGTTTCAAGCTTGGAGCCTTTTGTGATTCCTTGTGAGTGGACGTTGATCCACGGTATCTTGGAGCCTTCTTGAGATTCTCTGTGGAGTCGACACGCTCCCGGGTCACTCTTGCTAGTTGGGTGGCTTACGCCCCTAGAAGTGGACTGGCTGGCTGAGCGGCTTTGATATCCGAGATCCACTTCGACGTCGACACACACCAGATCACTCTTGCTAGCTGGGCTGGGAGTGGACTGGTTGATTCAGCAACCTAAGTTTAATTGTCACTTTTGCTAGCCGGGCTAGAAGTTAGCTGGATGTGATGTTATTTGTGTTGGGAGCCCAGATTTTTGTTCGTGGTACTCTTCTCTCTTGCAGTGTAAGCTATTTTGTGTACCTGTCGGGTTTATGGGGTCCGTTCGAGTTTTATTTAAACTTGTGCGTGATTATACCTTTTGGGCTTATGGGGTCCAGTTAGGTTTAGCTTAGTTGTACTTAAATTTACTTTCGGTATGCTCGTGTATTTTCTTTCATATCCGCTTTGACCCCTATTTGTGTCTAGATTGATGCCTACTAAGTACCTTTGTTTTGGTATTCATGTTGCACTCTACATCTTTTTCGTGATGCAGGTCCTAGTACCAGCTACCAGCGATGATCGTTCGTGCTATCTTTTGTAGTTGTTGGGGACCAGAGACGAGGTTGAGCCCTTGGCGTCATGGACCAGCATGTCTCCTTCTGTTATATGTTTAGCTAGTCATTTGCCTTTGAGATGGCTTGTTGTGGTCTACTTTTGAGACATGCATTTTTCATATTAGACAGCTCAATACTCGTGACTTCCAGGTTCTTGAGGGTTTCCTTTTGTATACAGATTTTGGCTTGCTTCCGTTACTGCCTTTTCTTTATCGCGGTGTTAGTTTTGTTTAGTTCTACCCTTATACTCATTACTTGTCGTTTTGGGTTAAAGGTTTGCTTACCTACTGGTCAGTTATAGTATGTGTCATCATGACTTAAGGAATCGGATCGTGACACATTTGACATTCAAATTATTCCTAATATTATAAATACATGTATTAATACGGCCTAAAAACCCATAAAAAGTTGTAACTAACTAAAGTCTAGAAGAATGAACAGATATGCAATAATGTCTCCTTCCAATTAGTCCAGTCATATTTTTGCACCAATTTTATTTTATGATTTGAGAAATCAATATTCATATTCAACTTAAAATTAAGGGACCCTAAAATTAAACAAATCTTCCTAATCGCGTCTCACTTTTACAAGTCTTTTAGAAATACATTAATAAGAAAAAGTTTACAATCTCATTTTTTTCATGTTTTAAACTATAATCTCTTCACGAAATAACATAATGTGTTATCACTTTATAATTAAAATGTTCGTAAACTTGAAGAAAAACATCACTACTAAAAACTAAAATAAGAAAAGAATAATTAATTTTATCTTAAACTTTATAAAAGATAAATTTGAGATAATTATTTTTAGAGATTAGAACACATAATTTGAGCCAAAAATGAGTACTAATATTTAACAGGCGTTTGGACATGTGATTTCATCTTGTTATTTGAAATCATGAGATAAAATCACCGTTTGAACATGCAATTGATTGCATCTCATGAGATGAAATCTCAAATTTTCCAAAAAGCTTGATTTGAGAATTTCATATCATAATTTCATACTTTTTTAAATATAAAACGTAACCTACAAATTTATATTTTTTAAGAAAAAATTATATCTACATATTTTTTTGCAGGAATACTAAAGTTCAAAAGAATGATGAAATATTCATGGAATATAAACATGATGATATGATTAATTATTAATGATATTGACTAATATAGCTTTGTGATAATCTAATATACTTTTGTTAAAGAGTAATATATTACAACTAGTGTTCAATTTTACTTTTTATTGATGTAGTAAAGTTCAATCAATAAATAGTATATTTTAAAAATAAAATAATAATTTTATGATAGTGTATTATGTTATGAACTTTTACTTATTTAATAAAATTATATAAAAAATTATAATTTTGATAACTTTTACTCTTAATGAGATTTTATATATTCATTAAAAAAAATAGAACGAGGAAAAGAATTTGCACTTATATACGGGTCATGAAGGTGAAGATGCTTTGTAGTCTATTGTTGACAAAAAATATTTAAAATAGAAAATAGTAACAGTTTGTTCACATGGCTAAGATGAGATTAAGAATAGTTTATTTATTATTTATTAGAAACAACAACAAATCAATAGTTGTTTCTCTCATTAATGGAGTAATATTTCCTTTTTCTTCTCTTTTAAATATCATTAGTTGCAGAAGAACCGTGCTAAAGTCGGAACACATAATTTGAAATGGAAGAAAATACTAATTAAAATAAGAGAAAGAACATAAAATGACACCTGAAGTTGTTTCAAATTTTCAAAAAGACACTATAACTATGCGGGCGTCCTATTACCCCCTAAACAATTCCGAATATATTAATACATCATTTTTCGATCAATTCCAGATTTTAAATGGCAAGTGTTATCACACACCAATCATTGTGTCACGTGTTAATTTAATTTGAAATATAATTTTTTTTCATTTTAAGTTTTTCTTTATTTCTCTCTCTTACTTTTTGACTTATTTTAATTTATTACTTTAATTTTAATTTCATTTTAAATTCTACTTCATCTTCCACCCCTATTTTCAATCTTCTTCCTTCTTCTTCTTCGGTTGAATTCCTTTCTTTCCAAAATTATACTATTTTCTAGACTTTGTTGAGTTATAAATAACAAAACTAATTATTTTTCTAAGAAAAATAAAAATTTTGAAGGCATCATCAATTAATTTATCTCATTTTCATATAACTTCAAAACTAGAAATGATAATTTTGAAAGAATCAGAATTCTGCGAAAATTGAAAAAGTTTAATTGAAATTTGGACTAAAAAAACTAAATAATACCTACTAATCATCCTGAAATCTAATGGGTTTATCAAATTGTTCGAAATGTATAAAATATTTAGATATAATTTTAAAATTGAAGAGAGTTAAACTAATATCAATAAAAACGGGAGGTGGAGTTGTGGTAAAAAGTGACATTGAAAGTGAGAAGCTACAATGAAGATGACAATGAATTTTTGAAGAAGAAGGAAGAAAGAAAAAGACAAAAATAATAAGGAGAAAAAGTTAATTAAAATAATAAGAAAAACAAGAAAATATATTTTATAGCAAAATACTTGTAAAAATAAAATTATATTCGTTTTTATAGTTTGTTCACTCTCTTTAAGAGAGTGCATACACTCTCCATGCCAAGTGGAAAAAAAATGATGTAACAATATCAGTTCAGGATTGTTTGAGGGGGGGGGGGGGTTAGGACGCTTGCATAGTTTAGGTGTTTTTTTGAAAATTAGGAACAACTTCAGGTGTCACTTTATGTCTATTCTCTTAAAATAAATGTAGACATCCTTTCATTAATAAAAGGGAAAAAAGTCTGAAATATATCCGAACTTTGACCGAAATTGTTGTTACGATACCGAACTTTGGAAAGGACCTTTTACCCCTTGCACTATTTAATAGTGTATTTAAAAGGTATATATGTGTCCACGTGGACATCATAAATATTGCATCATTATAAATATTAATGTGTCCACGTGGGCATATATATACCTTTAAAATACACTATTAAATAGTGCATGAGGGTAAAAGGTCCTCCATAAAGTTTGGTATCGTAATAGCAATTTCGGCCAAAGTTGAAATATTTTTCAGACTTTTTTCCCTTGATAAAAGGTGTAATAACACATTTTTAACATTGTTAAATACTCTTAGAAGATAGCAATAGTTTGTTCACATGCATGGCCAAATGAGATTAATAGTAATTTATCGATATTTGCATTTTATTATTATTAGAGAAAAGACATAAAGTGACACTTGAACTTGTCCCGAATTTTTAAAAAGCACTGATGCCAACTCATTAGGCAATTCAAGCTCATAAGCAACCTTACCAACACGTCTCAAAATCTGATATGGGCCTACAAAACGGGGACTAAGCTTCCCTTTCTTACCAAACCTTATTACACCCTTCATGGGTGAGATTTTCAAGTAAACCCAATCATGAACATCAAATTCTATATCTCTTCTTCTAACATCGGCATATGACTTTTGTCAACTTTGGGCTATTCTCAGCCTCTCTCTAATAAGTCAAACTTTCTCTATAGCCTCATGTACCAATTCGGGACCTATTAGGGCAACTTCACCCACCTCAAACCAGCCTATAGGAGATCTACACCTCCTACAATACAATGCTTCATAAGGAGCCATACCAATACTTGAGTGATAGCTATTGTTATAGGCAAATTCTATCAAAGGCAAATGATCATCCCAATTACAGTTGAAGTCAATCACCCAAGCTCTTAACATATCTTCCAAAGTTTGGATAGTACTCTCCGCTTGCCCATCGGTTTGGGGATGAAAGGTCGTGCTAAGCTTAACATGAGTACCAAGGCCTTTTTGGAAAAATTTCCAAAACTGAGAAGTGATTTGGGTACCTCTATCGGAGATAATGGACAAGGGCACTCCATTCTACCTTACCATTTCCCTCAAATATAACTTGCCATAGTCTTTCGGCGTATAAGAAATCTTGACGGGAATGAAATGAGCCGATTTCGTCATTCAGTCTACTATAACCCAAATCGAATCATATTGTCGCCGAGTACGCGGAAACCCTACTATGAATTCCATATTCAAATCTTCCCACTTCCAAGTAGGAATACTAATATCTTGGGATAAACCTCCCGGTTTCTGATGCTCAACCTTCTCTTGTTGGCAATTAGGACCCTTAGCCACAAACTCCGCAATATCCTTCTTCATCTCATTCCACCAATAGATCTCCCACAAGTCACGGTACATCTTGGTGGCTCTCGGGTGAATGGAATACCGAGAACTATGGGATTCTGACAAGATATGTTCCTTCAAGTCATCAACATTAGGAACACACAAACGACCTTGATATCTAAGTACACCATCTCCCCCTTGGGATAAAGCTTCAATGGACTTTCTAAGCACCACTTCTTTCAATTCAACCAAGGTCAGATAAAGACATTGCTCGCTTTCACCTCCGTCACAAAAGATGATTCTGAACCATTGTGAACCATAACACCACCCTTGGTAGATTCTACTAACTGAACACCTAACCGGGCCAATCTATGAGCATCTCGAACCAACTATTTTCTATCATCCTCAATATGAGCAACACTACCCATAGATAACCGACTAAGAGAATCCACCACCACATTTGCCTTACCGGGGTGATAAAGAACACTCATATCATAATCTTTCAATAACTCAAGCCACCTTCTTTGGAGAAGATTTAGATCCTTTCGGTTGAACACATATTCCAAACTCTTGTGGTCGGTAAAAACATCAACATGAACCATACATATAACGCCTCCAAATCTTTAAGGCAAACACAACCGCTGCTAGTTCAATGTCATGGGTAGGATAATTCTTCTCATGAATCTTAAGTTGCCTTGAACCAGAGGCAATAACTTTCCCATTTTCCATAAGCACACATCCTAACATAATTCTTAAGGCATCACTTTAAACCACAAAATCATCTGTCCCATCGGGTAAACTCAACACCGGAGCGGAAGTAAGTCTATCCTTTAGTTCTTGAAAACTTTTCTCACAATTTTCGAACCATATGAACTTAGCTTTCTTATGAGTCAATGTTGTAAATGGAGAGGCAATGGAAGAAAATCCCTCAACAAACCTTCTATAGTAATCGGCCAAACCCAAGAAGCTTCTAATATCCGAAGGGGATAGAGGTCTAGGCCAACTCTTGACCGCATCTGTCTTATTAGGATCTACCTGAATACCCTTACTTGAAATAATATGACAAAGAAAACCACTGACCTTAGCCAAAACTCAAATTTTATAAACTTTGCAAAGAGTTGTTGTTCCTTGAGGATTTGCAACACAACCCTCAAATTATTGATGTGATCACCTTCACTTCTTGAATAAATCAATATATCATCAATGAACACAATCACGAACATATCAAGGTATTTTCTAAACACCTCATTCATATAGTCCATAAATGGCGCCAGAGAATTAGTCAAACCAAAGGATATCACCAAAAATTCCAAATGTCTATATCGGGTTCTAAAAGCCATTTTCGGAATATCTTCTTCCTTCACCCTCAATTAGTGATAACCCGATCGGAGGTCAATCTTAGAAAAGTAACTCGCTCATTGGAATAGGTCAAACAAATCATTTATCCTTGGAAGAGGATACTTATTCTTAATCATAACCTTATTCAATTACCGGTAGTCTATACACATTCGGAGAGAACCATATTTATTTCTAACAAACAAAACTAGAGCACCCCATGGGATATACTTGGTCGGATGAAACCCTTATCCAACAAGTTTTTCAATTGCTCTTTAAATTCCTTAAGTTCTGCCAGAGTCATTCTATAAGGAGGAATATAAATAGGTTGCATATCTGGGAGAAGGTCAATACCGAAGTCTATTTCCCTTTCGGGAGGAATACCGAGTACATCATTTGGGAACACTTCTGGAAAATCATTCACAACGGAGACCAACTCAAGCATACGGGTTTTGCAATCCACATCCCTTACCCTAACTAAATGGTAAATGCAACCCTTAGAAATCATCTTTCTAGCTGTCAGAAAAGAAACAAACTGACCCTTAGGCATAGAGTTTCCCCCTTTCCATTCTAGGATAGGATCATTCGAAAACTAAAACTTGACTACACAGGTTCTACAATCAATAGAAGCATAACAAGAGTGCATACAATCCATACCAAGGATAATATCAAAATCTAGCATATCAAGCTCTACCAAATCAACAAGAGTAACTCTATGGGACAAGGAGATTGGACATCTTCTATAGACCCTCTTAGCCACAACAGAATCACCAACAGGGGTAGAGACAGAAAAGGGATCTAACAACACATATGGGAGAACATCAAATCTCATAGCCACATATGGCGTCACAAAAGACAAGGTAGCACCGGGATCAAGTAAAGCATAAACATCAAGTTGGAAGACTTCAACATACCGGTAACCACATCGGGAGAACCCTCTTGTTCACCATGAGTCTGAAGTGCATAAAACATGTTTTGCTTAGGAATATTCGAACCTGAACCACTTGGACCGGATGAAGGATAGGGTTGAGCCCTACGACGATTATCCCTTTCATTCTTAGCAACTGAAGGACAATATTTTATGTTGTGGTCCATCTCACCACAACCAAAGCAAGCATTGAAACCCACTAGACATTTGCCCTCATGCTTTTTTCTACACTTAGCACAAATAGGCAATAGAGACCCACTACCATTTCCTCCTTGTGGATTAGGGTTAGACACCCTCTCATTGTTGAATCTTGGAGGAGCATTAGAAGAACCATGCCCGGAAAACCTTCGTCAAAACCTTGAACGACCACGTACACCGGACCTAAAGTTATCCGTTCTTTCCCTTTTTAGTTCCCTAGACTTCTCCGTAATCTTTTCGTCCTCAACTTGTTGAGCATGAACCATAAGGTGAGAAATATCCATGTCATGGACAAGCATAGCGATACGGCATTCTTTCACAACCAATTCAGGCACTCCCAAAATGAACTTGCTCATTCTAGCCCTAGAGTCTGCCACTAAAGAGGGAGCATACTTTGACAACTGTGTGAATCTCAAAGCATATTCTTTCACACTCATGTTCCCTTGTCGGAGATTGATAAACTCAACCACCTTAGCCTCCCTCATATCGAGAGGAAAGAACATATCAAGGAAAGCAGACTTGAACTTTTCCCATTCTAGGGGACCCGCATCTTCTAGTCTTGCTTCCTTCCATTGGTTGAATCAAATTTGAACAACACCCTTAAGTTGATTAAAGGCCAATTCCACCTTCTCCATCGGCGTCACTCCCATAATATTCAACACATTGTAAACCTCATTCATGAACTCTTGAGGATCTTTATCAACCTTAGAACCATAGAATTCCGGAGGATTCATCCTAGTGAAGTCCCTCACTCTAGATGTTGTCGTACCCACATTTGGGTTCATGGGGACCACAACCTCCCTATTTTCTTGGGCCGTCACAGCTTGAGCCAACACTTGAAAAGCCATCCTAAACTCCGTATTAGTCACTTGCTCGGCCAAAGGGTCAACCGAAGCTTAAGGAGCTTGAGGAGGAGCTTCTTGACTCACATTCTTTCCCTCATTCCTTCTAGCAAAAGCCTTTCTAGTAGTCATATCATGTAGACCATCGGGTAAGGATTAGGAGGGAAACATTATAGAGATAAACTCTATCGCACGACTTAGAGTGAAGAAAGAAGTGAAGTTTCCTACACATCTTGTAGCCTCTCATTCATAAATGTGGCGTACTTCACACTTATGAACAAGACTCTACTTGACATGTTTTTGAGATATCCTAGAACAATTATAAACCTTGTGCTCTGATTACCATGTTTGTCACGACCTAAGGGTACCCCTAGATGTAACATGGCGTACAAGACCCTGAGAGGCATCATACAAGCCATTTAGCTTTCATAGTCAAGATAATAGAAATCGATGAGAATTTAAACATTTTCAACATAATCAAAGTCGTTAATAGCAAAGCGGAAGTCTAACACACTTGTCTCAAAAAGCATCTAATACAATAGAATCTCGGGACACAGCCCGTACAACAATGTTCAAAACTAAAATGAAAGAACATAAGGAAAGTAGTGGCCAAATCCTCGAATGTTATGAGGACTCACCAATCTTCAACCTTGCCTCAACTAAGGATCCTAGCCATGGGGACGAGAATAAAGATCACCGGACCTACATTTGGATAAGAAATATAGGCAAGAGTATGTGTTAGTACAAGAATGTACTAAATATGATAGGTTGCATAAACATAACATAAATATAAGCAATAGACAACATAAGTCATAAAGCATAATCAATGCACATAATAGATCATCATAACATGTGAGGAGTACTTCTTGAAGTAACCTCAATTCATCCTTAGTCAAGACTTGGGTAACCGCCTCTAGCTTACTCATCATGGAAGGCAACTCAAACAACAATCCAAGCTAATCATTCATCCTAACATTTTACATTTTATAGCTTACTTTTAAAGACATGAGGAATCACCTCTTGCCTAACTATAAAGGCTCATGGGTACTCGTCTCTTGCCTAACTATAAAGGTTCATGGGTACTCATCTCTTGCCTTACTAAATAGGATCATGGGTAGTCGCCTCTTTTCCAACTTATTATGGGATCATGGTATTCGCCTCTAGTCCCCTTGCTTAGGATCATGGGTACTCGCTTCTAGTCCAACATCGTGTGACATGGGTATTCGCCTCTTGTCTTTCTATAAAGGATCATGGGTACTCACCTCTTGTCCAACTTACATTATAGGAACGTGGGTAGTCGCCTCTTGTTCAACTCCATAGAATAAGGGTAATCAACTCTCATTCTAAGCTAAGGGATATGGGTAATCACCTCATATTCTATTCCAAGGAATATGGGTAATCGCCTCATATTCTATCCTCATTTAGAGGTCATGGGTAATCGCCTCTAGCCTCATCAATTTCATAGTATTTTAACTTAGATTCATTTTAGGTGACCAATCCTTTCACCCTAGAATCATTCAATCTGAGAAAGACTTTCACATTCATACATACATAAAGGAAATCATGTGGGAAAATCCTTTCCACAACAATCTCATCAACAATCAATAATTAATGCATATGCTTTACTATCAAATCCATTCTTATCATAAATAATCACATATGCTTCAATCTCAAAGCAATTCATAATGTACCTTATCAATCTTATAAGAATAAATCTAAATCCATAAATCCTCCTTTCATAGCATAAAACTCATTTACATCAATTTCTACTTAGAAACATGGGTTAGGCATGGGTACATGGGATTTCATCACAAAAGCATAGAATCCTCTCAATTCATGCATAATCAATCATGATTCACTCAATTGAATCAATATTCACAAAGACCCACAACTTAGAAGAAAACCCTAACTCAAATTGGGGAATTCTACATTTCAATTGGGAGAACTTATGGGCTCCATGGATGTAAGAATTACATGGATGAAAAGCTATCATACCTTGTTATCAATGCCCAAAATCAATTGAGGAATGGAGACTTGACCCTTGAACCCTAGCTTGAATCTTCTTCTTCAAACTTCTAGAGAGAGAAATATCTTGGAGAGGAAGAACTTTGGTGTTCTTTTAGAAATTTTGGAGAATGACTTGAATGAACTAATTTAGGGGTTAAAATCACTTATATAGGGGTCTTAGACATAGATAAAATGACATAGTATAGAGATAAAATAATTAGGAAAAGACCCAACTACCCCTCAAACTAACTGTCGAACCATCACCACGAGACATGACCGACGGACCGTGGACTGACCAATGGTCTGTCCTGCACAACCATCAGTAGATTCTGAAACTTTGGAATTGTGGGGCTTGACCTACGGACCCTTGACCACGAACCGTAGCCCCAACGACGGTCCATTGGTCCGGTCGTGGATCATGAGTGTCTGGAAATTTTGGGTGACCAACTCACAGACCACACCTACGGTCCATGGTCCCATCCACAGGCCGTGGTTGTCCTCCGTCGGTGGCACCTGCAACTTCTGGAAAATGCTATTGGGCCTTTCTCGAATATAAGGTGTTACAGATTCATACACAACATATACCTCCAACCTTCTTTAGGGACCCATCTTTTTGCGTTGTGGTGGAGCAATTGGAACATATACCACACAACCAAATATTCTAAGATGAGAAATGATAGGCTCCTGACCAAAAATCAATTGCAATGGGGAGATATCATGATAATTGGTTGGCCTTATGTGCTTAAGTGTTGTTGCATGCAAAATAGTATGCCTGCATATTGAAACAGGCAACTTTGTCCTCATCAACAATGGTCTAACTATAAATTAAAGACGTTTAATCAATGACTCTACTAGACCATTTTGAGTATGAACATGTGTAATAGGATGTTCAACTATTATTCCAGTGGACAAACAATATCCATTAATTGTATGAGATGTAAACTCACCAGCATTATCAAGACGAATTATTTGTATTGTATAATCTAAAAATTGTGCTTTTAACCTTATTATTTTAGCCAACAATCTCGCAAAAGTCATATTGTGAGTTGATAATAAGCACACATGTGACAATCTTGTAGATGCAACTATCAAGACCATATATTATTTAAATGGTCCACATACAGGGTGAATAGGCCCACTTATATCACCATGTATCCGTTCCAGAAATGTAGGGGATTCCACCCAAACCTTACCCACTGATGGTTTGATAACCAGTTTTCCTTGAGATCAAGCAGCACAAGAGATTTCCTTTGATCGAAGAACATTTTGGTACTTCAAAGTATGTCCACATGAATTCTCAATTATTTTGTGCATCATATTTTAAAAGGCATGGACCAACCGGCCATGCCAAATAATAAAATTATTAGAATCGGTAAACCTTTTATTTACAACGACATATGATTCAACTGTACCATATTTGTATGGTATCAATCCAAAAGAAAGTGCAGACAATCTTTCATGCACATTTTTCTTCTCCGTATTTATTGTAGTAATATAAAGGTATTCATCATTTCCTTCATTCGCAGTCTCAACATGATAGTCATTTTGATGACTAACCTTGAACTTAACAAGTTTCTCTAAGACTTACTACAATACAATGCACTATCAATTATCAATAATTCTCCTCTAAATAGTAATAAGGGCGCTCTTCTAGGGCCCTCAATCAATTTTGTACTACCGGATATTGTATTAACATATGCCTTTTTCATAGCCAAATGCGAGAAATATTTATTTTCTCTTAGTATCGTATGAGTTGTAGCATTTTCCGGAAGGCACATATCTCCATTACTCATCATGAATTCAATTGAAGATCGAGAAATTTATTTATCTTCATAAAATAAAAATACATAATAAGAAGTACGAAACAAACTAAGAAAAGATAATTTAAGTACATCAACTTTAAGTAAGACATTAAAAAAACATAACAACATTATTCATTTCCCATTTCAATGATCAATTTTCAATTGCAATCCCCAAAGAAGTCATCAGCTTCTAGATGAGTTATATCATCAAGCCCATCAAATGCATCATCTTTCAATGCTAAATTTGCCTCAACATTCTCATAATATTTCTGAGATGACCCTGCTTGAGCATCATCTTTGAGAGTCAAATGTGACAACACCCGGGCATTAAAAAAGGAGGCACCACCTTTATTTTCTTTCCTTTTGAAGAAATTTTAATAAAACCTGACAAAATGTTCATGTGCCCAATATTCATTTTTCTAGTGACCTTTAAGGCCACAACGATGACAATGATCCCCCTTACCTTTTAAAGGATTATTTTGAGAACCCATATTGTTTTCCCTTTGGTATGACCACCACCTCGATGATTATTATATCGTCTTTTGCCCTTGTCACATTCACACACATTATCATGGCCTGATGTTTGTGTAATCAAGACACAACTTCCAATTCAAGTGTCTACGATCGTACAAAAGTAATATAACCCAACCGAATGGGTTGGGGCGAGTCCCAAGGGAGTGGTTGCAAGAATTAATAAAAAAGTAAAATCAAGTTCTAATCAATCATAGTTATAAACATTAACTAATAAAAACATACTAAATCTAAAGGTGACACGAATGTCAATTATCAATAGGGGGTTTGTATTCAACTAATGAACTAAAATAGCAAAAAATATAAAGATGCGAGATAAGGAAACGGGATTCTTGGGATGTGATAGGAATATAGGATAAAATATATTATTGGGTAAATGCTATTGATAGTAAATCGTTGAGTATTTGTAACTAGGCTAGACTTTAGTGGGGGTAAATTCTCTATCGAGCAACTTACCTCGAATCAGCTGGATAAAATATATTATTGGGTAAATGCTATTGATAGTAAATCGTTGAATATTTGTAACTAGGCTAGACTTTAGTGGGGGTAAATTCTCTATCGAGCAACTTACCTCGAATCAGCTTGGTTTCTCTCGAACACCGAGTTGCAGCATTTAAGCGCAGCCTCCGCCTTAGCCCACTCACTCTCTCGAGCTGAATGTGTGGGAGAAGACATAGGATTCACTCTCTCGAGGTGAACCCAGGACGACCCAATAACCACCGGCTATCGATTTAGTAGTCATAGTTTAAAAACCTCTCTCTCGAGCAAGCCAAAAACACTAAGATGAAATGATATTTGCAACTACAATCTCATTAAGTTCAGACACAACTACTAGACGAAATCACATTTAAATAGCAAATACACTAACAATAAGCAATACCCAATAGGAAATTTAACCCATATTCACAAAATCACACCCCAAGAATTGGGGTTTTAGCTAGACATGAAAAAGAGATAGAAATCAATACCAACAAGTGTTTCCATCAAGTGGGTACGATAGAAAATGTTTTTACACACGTCTAGGATGAAGATTCTTGGATACCCACTTCCAATTTCTTGGAGTTGAAAACCTTCAAGCTCAAGAACAATGTCTGCCAAAAACTCTAAGAACTAAAAACTGAAAATATTCTAAGTCTCAGTAATAATTCTCTACAACTTGATACTAAGCTACAGAATTAAATGAGTATTTATAGTTTTCGAAAATTTGTGTTGCGAAGGATCACTCGGCGCAGTTAGTCGAGATCGCCGATACACTCGGTGATCCACCCTTTGGTTTGGTTCATCGCCTTTCAACTTTTGCCTTCAGCATCTTCGTGTTTTGATTCATTGGGCGACAGGGAACTGCTTCACAAAATTGCTCGGCGATGCGCCGACTGCTCCCTTTCATCACCAACTTGATCTTTTCGTTCAGGGCTCAGCACACTGGAATATTAGGCGAGATTTGAGGTCTTTCGGTGACTCACCTAATGGATTAAGTGATCTTCAGGCCGTCTTTTCTTCCTTCTTTCAGCCGCTTTGTTTCTTTTTGTTCGATAGCATCCATGCTTTGTCTCTCAAGTCAAATACCTGAAACTTAAGGATTTACATCAAATATTAAGACAAAATATGCATCTGAGGACACTAATTCAATCAAAATATATCCCTAAATGAGTCCAAATTGTGGACTCATCAACACCCCCAACTTAAACTTTTGCTTGTCCTCAAGTAAAACTCAAGTTCAGCAGTTCAAAAAGGATGTCTCAAACAGTGCCACACAAGACTCAATCATGAATGTACACAACAAGACTCAACTTACTCATGCAAGGATCAATTGTATATTCCAAGACTCAAGTTGTGACACACCATTATCAAAGATTCTCAAGCTCACAATACTTGCTTCAAATGCAAATTCAAGCTCAACTAAGGTATTCAAATGCCCTCACACAAAGAGTGAGTCCATATTCACACATAATGGTTCAATCAATTAAAGCTCTGGAATCAAATGCAACGCTCACACTCACAAAGAAGAACACAATGCATCCTTTCACCCATAGGTTTGCCCGTATTTTCCAATTGACAATTGCTTCAACTTACTCAAGATCAAAAAGGTATTTTCAAGGCTTGTAATGGGGTTGAATGCAAAGGTATGGTCACTTAGGCTCGGTGACTTTCATCCTCATGAAATGTGGTGCTCACAACACTTCATTTCCTCTTGTTTCATCATTTTCTTTAGTGCTCATAATTCATCCCATTATTCACTTTCCATGGATTGTTCGGAAACCCCATTTCTTTTGTATTTTCATAACTTTATTCCATGACTTTTTATTTGTCATTCTTTTCTTTTCTCTTCTTTTTTTTTGTATGGAGGGGTTCCATTTTTCTCAATACCATGGGTTGAAGGAGACTTTTCTTGCACTTCTTGACTTGCCCTTTTCTTTTCACCACACCCCCCCAACTTAGGCTTTTGGCCTAAGTTGGCTATTCAATCAACCACAAATCAAGAGGATTATAAGTAGTGGATTAAGAGAGGTCATATTTTCATCAAGTTTCTTACAAAGAAAGGTAAGGCTCAAAGGGTGTTCAAAAGAGGTTCACACGCACTCATAAGGTAGGCCGCAAAAGAGGTATATGTCAAATTGGCTCACACTCTTCGAAGTTGCCTTAGATCATATCAAGAGATAGCATCACTTAGTCGACCGGACCAACGGGGCAAATTCTAGGTGTTATCATGCATGGTTCACAGTAAGCTCATCACACTAGGCATCGACACCAAAGTCAAACAAGACTTGACACTTTTGCTAGTGTGCAACATTCATCACAAGAGACTCAATTCGATACTTGGCTAGTCACAACGAGATGCAAAGAGTTCACATATTGTCTATGTAACTTCATTTGGTCTCATCGTAGCCGCACATTCATGTTCGTTCGATTGCGAGCACTATTCAAGTCATCGGTATTGATCAAAACCGAGACTCAAATTTTCTAAAGAACAGCCACATTCAAATACATACAAGAGTGGGCGAAATTTTTGAAGAGTTCAAAAATCATTTACAATTAAAGCACATGGAGCCACAAGCTCAAACATCCGCTAAAAGCAGTGCAACACACAATTATAAGCATAACGACCCAAATATATAAACAAAACATCGAACAACAATATTAACACAAAAAGTGGGCCTCACCCCACCACAAATAAAAATCATTTGTCCTCAAATGCAAACAAGATATAATATCCTTAAGTCAAAAGAAAAGTAAGACAGAGAGGGAGGTAAAGAAGTGATCATGTCTACGCAGTCGCTCCATCTCTCTGGGCATCGATGCCCGGAGTCACCTCAGAGGTGCCAACTCCACTAGAGACAGCAAAGGTGTATTTGCTAGGGAAGCCTGCACAGCCGCATCTATCATGGCTGCTTCAGTCTTAGTCAGGTCCTCATCTGCAGCTCCTTCAGTCTTCTCAGGCATTTCCTCACCAGTCTCTGCCTCTAACTCAGGATCGGTTGTCTGCTCCATTCTATCCTCATGTCCGGTGGTAATCGGAGGCATCTCAGGCACATCTGGATTCTACTGTTCCAAAGACCATGGACATATCAGTGGATTTTAGGTAGTCCATATGTTTCCTCAGCTCAGTAATGGCCGTTTTTAAAGTCATTACCTCCTCGGTGGCCCCTTGGCCACACTCGCACACTGATATCCTCGCCGCAAAGAGCATCAATGGAAGTGCTCAATGATGATACGACATCAGCCAGGGCAGTCTGAATCATGCCTGGAATGGAGGCCTCGAGTCTAGCTACTCGACTATTAGCAAAATGGGTAATTTATCCCATCCGGAGTAATGAAGCTTGGGTGATCGGAGTCCGGGAGACAGCAGCAGCAGGTCTAGGAGGCAGTGCAGCAGTAGAAGAACTAGGGATATCAAAAGATACATCACAAGGAGTATCTGAAGGCCTAGGGGCCGGAGTAGGTAAAGATGTCTCTGTAGGTAATGAGTTTTCGTCTACAACCGAAGATGAGTCCACTGGGGCTGCCTTCTTCTTCTTCTCAGCCTGGTCCTTTAAATACTCTGCATCGATCCTCCAGATATTAGTAGAGGAAAGGGGAGGGAAGTTTGATGCTACTTGGCCCTCATGACCATCTCCTGTGCTACAATCATCCCCAAATTGAGCCTCGTCCCATCAATGATACAGCCTAGGCAGGCTGCCTTGGCTAAGCGAAGAATAGATTCGTTTTGGGAGGGCATGATCGTGCTGCTGTAAAAACCAAACTAATACCTCGCTGCTACATTCAAGTCTTTCTTTTCTATTGGTTCTCCTGCCTCCAACCACTTCGGAGTACCATCAGAAATCAGTGGGGCTAACCACTTCTACATATTGTCCAATTTCTTTGTTCTAATCATATGCTGGCAGTCATAATCAATACGTGTGGATACGCCCAAGACTGTGTTGATAGCAGCACTATCACACTTTACCTTCCGGCCTTTGACAACCACGTAGTCAACCAGCTTGAAGTTAGTTGACGGCTTCTTTCCTTGTGGTATCAATGCACTGTACGCGCTATAGAATTCCCTAACCCAGCTTGGAATATACAGGCCACGGGGTTTTGTGAAGATTTGGAACTTGTGAGATTTCAGGCAATCTATTATCTCCGGGTACCAGTCGATAACCCCATCCGTGGACAGACGTTTCTTCTCAAGAATCGTCTTCAATCCCCCAATCTTTAATTTGTTCATCGACTTGGGAGGAGGACCCTGCACATGAGGGGCTAGGACTACAGCTTTCTTTTGAACTGGAGGAAGAGGAATGGTAAGTTGAGGGTCCCTGATCCTAGACGGATCATTCATCTTTTTAGATCGTAACTCTACCCTCTGCGCCGCTACAAGCTCATCATTATCAGAATTTGCAATCTGGGGCTCCTGGTGCTCACCCTCACATTCAGAATTGGTGAGGTGAGTAGTGTAGATGTCGTCAGTGTCGGAGCTGACATCTGGTGCCTTCTATTTTCCCTTGCCTTTCCCACCATTTGTGTGGGGTTTTATGGCCTTTCCCTTGGGTGTAGTTGCATCCTCATTTAGTATAATCCCCTTTGCTTTCCCTTAGGGTGGCACATTTCGTCCTACAACTTTAGGTCTTATGCAAAACATTTAAGAAAAAGTTAGGAGAGCTTAATCAATTTCTAATCAATTTCATAGAGAAGAGGTCGCAAAAGAACTCGTTGAGCTACTTAGCAAATCGCCAATCCGCTTTGGCGAGCTGAAATGGACTCGCCGAAAGGATTGGCTTAAATATTATGACAAGTAGGCGATGGGATCAGCCTTTTGGTGAATCGCCGATATCATTCGGCGAGCAAGGGATAACTCGCCAAAAGTTGCAGTGTTGCAAGGGTTTAGGGGTGTAGACAAAGGGCGAACAAGAGACGATCAGTGAGTCGATGAGTGCCTTTGGCGATTTCAGGCTTCTCCCCGAAAGTTACAGAGGCAAACAACAAGTTTATCATTAAATTAAATGCATGCGAGTTGAGGGCATTAGGCGAACTGCCGAGCGGTTCGGCGAACTTGACCCAGCTCGCAAAACGACCTAACGTGCTTATTTTCAACCCATATTCTCGAATTAAACCCTGCAACCCCCGAAAACAAAATCAGACCATGCACTACTCATATTAAAGTAAGACCCATAGCACCCATTGCCCCAAAATACTCAGACTTCTCCCGATTTTGCCAAATTTAGCCAATCTATGACTTTTTCTTTAAAATGAAGTCACCATCTCTAATATCAGGTGACTTACGGTGCTTGGCGCAAATAAGGGCTATTTAGACTTCACCCAACCAACAAAACAACAAACAAGCACAACCTCTGCAAGTCTTAATTCATTTTAAAGGGCAAGAATACGGGTTTTCAACAATCATAACAAAACGGGAAAGAGTTTCAAATTTTAAAATAGGCATATTCAAAACAACTAAGATCAGAGAGGCCCGGTACACATCACTAAGATCATATCTTCTGCAAATGAGTACAAAATGCGATAAAAATGAACATGAGGTTCAGAAAACCAACCTCTTATGCCGAGTAATACAAAATTTGAAATGTTAGGCAACAAAGTTTTCCAACTCCGAGGACAAGTCAACGAATACAACACTTAGGAAATGCAAAAATATTCAAAATACTAAAATAGGTGCGAGATTTAGAAGATTAAAAGCGAGGGAAAGTGAAAGAGTTGGAAGTTTAAAGCATTAACCCTTTTTAAAAACCATCCAGTTCGCTCCCATTCGGCGATATTAGTCATGATCGCCAACCCACTCGGCGACACGCGGAATGATCCCTTGCCTCGCCGAATTGTATAGGACCTTCAGTTATATTGAGTGTCCAAATTGCGGACTAATTCGGTATCGCTGACCTATTCGGTGACTCGCCAATAATTTCCCTGGCTCGTCGAGTTTTACAGACTCTCATTTAAATTTGTCTTGAGTCAAACAACGGTTTAGATCGGACACGCCGACCTATTCGGTGATGCGCAAACTGGACCTTGTAACTCGCCAACATGCAATTTCCAAACACTTTCCACTCTTTAACTTGTACAATCAACACACCATTATTTCTAAAACGATTTAAAGTGATAAAACCTTGGGTTGCCTCCCAAGAAGCGCCTTAGTTAACGTCGTGGCACGACGCAATCCTTATTCAAACTCCATTTGTGGGGTTGGCCTTAGTTTCATAAGGACACCCCATTTTTTGCTCTGGGTAGAGAGAAGACAATACTTGGTCCATTTGGGATCCCAGTAGATGAATTAGCATCGAATGGGAGGTTGTCATTTGATTCAGCATCAAGACGTTCTCCCTCAATTCCTCCAGCACCCTATGCTGCTCATTGGCTTTTTGGAGTAGAAGTGTGAGCATTGCTTTGATCTGTCCATCCTCATTGTTCTTAAGATTCCTTCGTTCATGAGGAGGAACATAGCGCCCTTTCTTGTTGCATTGGACTTCAAGATCCTCAATCTTCATGGTTAGCTCATCTAACTGAGTTAGCAGGACTGCTAAGCTGAAGTCTCTCCTTTCTATTGCTTGATTTGGCTCATTTAAGATGTTAATTAATTTGGCTGCTATCACATAGGGTTGTCGTACTAGACCACCTGGGACAATTTGATCAGCCAACATTATTTCCCTAGATCAAAACTTTTGTAAAAACATTCCAGAAGGACTATGTCGGGGATTTCATGAGTGGGACATTGAATCAGAAGTGATTTAAATCTCAGCCACGCCTCATGAAGTTGTTCACCTTCCAATTGCCTAAAAGTTAGAATCTTATCCCGGAACCTCATTACTTCTACTGGAAGGTGGTCCATTTGCTCAATCTCATAAATTACACTCATTCTTCCTATTTCAACACACAAAATAGCAAAACAACACTACAAATAAAGTAAGCTGACTATAACTAAGAAGAACAAAAATTCTACTAAATTAAAAATTCTCAACTAACACCTCTCCTCGGTAGTGGCGCCATTTTGATGTTTGCATAATCAAGACACAACTTCCAATTCAAGTGTCTACGATCGTACATTGTAATATAACCCAACCGAATGGGATGGGATCGAGTCCCAAGGGAGTGTTTGCAAGATATAATAGAAAAGAAAAATCAAATTCTAATCAATCATAGTTATAAACATTAACGAATAAAAACATACTAAATCTAAAGATAACACGAATGTCAATTATCAATGGAGGGTTTGTATTCAACTAATGAACAAAAATAGCAAAAAATATAAAGATGCGAGATAAGGAGACGGGATTCTTGGGATGTGATAGGAATATAGGATAAAATATACTATTGGGTAAATGTTATTGATAGTAAATCGATGAATATTTGTAACTAGGCTAGACTTTAGTGGGGGTAAATTCTCTCTCGAGCAGCTTACCCCGAATCAACTCGGTTTCTCTCAAACACTGAGTTGCAGCATTTAAATGCAGCCTCCGCCTTAGCCCATTCACTCTCTCGAGCTGAATGTGTGGGAGAAGGCCTAGGATTCACTCTCTCGAGCTGAACCCACGACGACCCAATAACCACTGGCTAACCTCTTTCTCGAGCAAGCCAAAAATACTAAGATGAAATCGTATTTGCAACTACAATCCCATTAAGTTCAGACGCAACTACAATCATAGACTAACAATAAGCAATACCCAACAGGAAATTTAACTCATATTCACAAAATCACACCCCAAGAATTGGGGTTTTACCTAGACATAAAAAAGAGATAGAAATCAATATCAACAAGTGTTTCCATCAAGTGGGTACGATATAAAATGTCTTTAAACATGTCTAGGATGAAGATTCTTGGATACCCACTTCCAATTTCTTGGAGTTGAAAACCTTCAAAACCTTCAAGCTCAAGAATAATGTCTCCCAAAAACTCTAGAAACTGAAAATATTCTAAGTCTCAGTAATAATTCTCTACAACTTGATACTAAGCTACTAAGCTATGGAATTAAATGAGTATTTATAGTTTTCAAAAATTTGTGCTGCGAAGGATCACTCGGTGCAGTTAGTCGGTATCGCTGATACACTTGGCGATCCGCCCTTTGGTCTGGTTCATCACCATCCAGTTTTTGCCTTCAGCATCTTCGCGTTTTGATTCATTGGGCGATAGGGAATTGCTCAGCAATGCGCCTACTGCAGGGCTCAGCACACTGGAACATTAGGCAAGATTTGAGGCCTTTCGGCAACTCGTCTAATGGATTAGGCGATTTTCAAGCAGTCTTTTCTTCCTTCTTTTAGCCGCTTTGTTCCTTTTTGCTCGATAGCATCCATGCTTTGTCTCTCAAGTCAAATACCTGAAACTTAAGGATTTACATCAGATATTGAGACAAAATATGCATTTGAGGACACTAATTCAATCAAAATATAGCTCTAAATGAGTCCAAATTGTGGACTCATCATGGCCTCAACTATTTTGTTTTATTTCAGACTGCATGCATGATTCTACCCCATTTGCTTCTGGTAATGGACTAGTTCTAGTGGGACGGACTTGATGATTTCTCATTAAAAGCGCATTATGTTGCTTAGCCAACAAGAGGCATGAGATCAATTGAGAGTATTTTTGAAAACCCTTTTCACAGTATTGCTATTGTAATATCACATTAGAGGCATAGAAAGTAGTTGAAGTCTTTTCCAACATGTCATCTTCTTTTATAGTTTCTGTAACACCCCAAAAAAATTCTAAGTAAAGATCCAAACCATTCTTGAATTGCGTATAAGGTCGTACTAAGTGTCTCTTAATTTTTCTTTGGTGTTAAGGTCAATTATTTATGGTGGGAATGATTTTGGATATCAATTAAGGTCACTAGAATCTCCTTGCACAAAGTTGAGTTGAAAGTTTCCTTACTGATTAAGTTTTGACATAAGATTTTACTTGGGTCAACTTAAATTGACCATATCTCTTAAAATATAAAGAGTTATGTGATCCATAACCTATCAAATTAAAGGTATTTGGATCTTCTTTTCAACACCACAAATTTTGCAACAATCCAAGTTTCGAGTAAAAAGTTATGATACAGTGTTGTGACGAATTAGACCACGGGAAAACATTAAAAAGGGTCTTTTTGTCTTTCTACCTCGAAGAAAACCCTAGATGGATTTCTTGACTAATTAAGGTCCCAAAACAATCAGATTTTCATCTCTTAATACATCATTCTCTTCTCTCTCAAACCCTAAGACAAAACCCTAAGGAAAAATCAAAGTAGAAGACTCCATTCAAGATTCTTTCGATCTTTTTCAAGATTCTTCTTCAAGGTAAGTTTTTCTCCAAGAATCCCATTCTTTCAAACTCAAATTAATCCATAAAATTATGAATCACTAATGAAAATCATAATTCTTGGCCATAGAGATTTCAAGAAACTATTTCAAGAAACTATTTCAAGAATCTCAAGAAAGATTTTGTTGATTTTTTTTACCTTCAAGCTAGGGTTTCAAGGCTTCTAATCAAGTTCTTCTTCAAGATTCTTAAAGATTTTTCAAGAAACTTGTTCTTCCAAGTATGTAAGGCTATCATAGGGTTGGACTAGTTCGTCCTCACACCCCACATCTACTTTCAAATCAGTAAAAGAGAAATATAGGATTCTACCCCTAGATTTGACTATTCTTGAGATGAGTTGATTTTGAGTTTTTGAGTTCTTGTTTCTTTTTGAAATTCTATTCCTAGTTATTGAATTGCTATATGTTATGCATTAAGATTCTTGAGTTGATTCGTTCATGTCTATATTTCAGCATGAACCCTATGAATTATGTATTTTTGAGATGAGTAGTATCGTTGAGTTCTTGAGTCTTGAGTTTTGAGTACTGAGTTTCCTTATTGATATTAAGATCCCTGAGTTGCGTCGTTCATGTCCATAATTCCATATGAACCCTATGATTTGAGTTATAAATTTTGAAAAGCTTTTTAAACCCAACACTTGAGTTCTTAAACTGAGTTTTGAGAAAGTAAAGATGAGTTTTGAGAAAAGAGTTTCTAAAGCATGATTAGTATGGCAATCGAGTATGCCATCAATGTACGAGGAGTATGTATCTAGATATACCATCAATGCTTATGCAGTATGACTTCTCGAGTCATCAATGATCATATTAAAATATGATTTTGATATGTTTTTAGAAAGATTTTTCAACTATGAATTGAGTAAGAGTATAAGGGGACTATGTATTTCCAGAGGTATCAATTTTTACATTGATAAAAGAGAAACTGAGATTTCTAAATGAGTTATGAGTTTAAAAAATATTTCAAGAGCAGTTACCTCTTTTAAGAGGATAGTTTGACCAATTATCTCAAACTAGAGGAAGAGTTGTGTTTTTAAAACATATGAGCATAAGTATATATTATTGGGAGTAGTATTGAGCACCGATATGGGGGAGAGTTCAGACAACTCACAGCCCTCATAAACTATGTATGCCAACATGGGTAAAGGGTCATACTTTTTAGATGATTCATTATTGCTTTTTAAGCATAGTTTAGTGGATCCACTTAGTTGAGGTGTCTTATATCCCGGCAAGGTATATGACAGTTCTGGCAGCGTGGGCGAGACGTTGTATCATCACGTAGCTTATAGTGATGGTTGTCGGTTAGAGAATCTCCCAAATAGAGTTAAAAATGTATTTTTATTATATCACTTAATATGTTGAGTTCAAAGACGAGGAAGTATTTTGTAAAGCTTTAAATGATTTTACTCCTTTATTTCTTTACATTCAGCTTGAGTTCATTGTTATCTATTGCAGTCCTTTCTTTCAGTTATTTGTTATTCAACAATATTACATACTCGTACATTCAATATACTGATGTCATTCGGCATGCATCTTTTAATGATGTAGATACATGTTATTAGGATCCTCAACATGAGTTTGTTGAGATCACTTCATCCGCTCGTCTACTTATGAGTGAGACCTCATTACTTCCGGAGGACTCCAGTTTTATGAGTTGTTAGTATTACTAGCATTTTGAGTAATCGTGGTTCTTGTCCCAACACTCGTCTATATATAGTAAAGGCTTCATAGATAGACAATTTTGGAGAGTCTTTCATTTTCAAATATTTTATTTAAAACTTATGTTTCATGCTTAGTATATTCAGCGAAGTTTTGAGATTCAGTAAACTGTTTTTAAACGTTTCTTTCAATTTAATGCTATGTATGCTTGAGTTAGTCTTCCGCTTGTAGTCAGCCAGGATGAGGGTTCGCTTGGGAACCAGCAATGGTTCTTGAGTGTCGACCACATCCGGGTGTAGGCTCGGGTCATGACAGTTTCCCCACATAATTTCATTTGGAAAGTGATTCTACATACATCAGAATTATACTGAATTACGATTTTATAATCTTGAAACCATAAGTGCATCTACTCATAAAGAGCCCTTGGCAATACCGTCGCCTTGAGGTGGTCATATCTCCCTTCCAAACCTATTCACAATTCAAGTGGATCTTTAACTGTTAAGTATTCAACCTTTAGGCTTTCATCAAGATGATGACGAAGAAAAATCATAGCGTTTGTTTTATCCTGACTTGATGTTTTATTTCCTTCGATTATACTATCACCAAGACCCTTAGCGGTAAGTTGAATTTCAGCATCAAGTACCCATGACAAATAGCTCTTTCCAGAAATGGCAAGTGCCAAAATTCAAACTTTGACAACTTCGACATGATGAAAACTATCATAAAATAATTGAGTTAATATCATGATGTTTGTTTCTTTATAATAAATGACAAATTAATATTGAATGAACATGGAATATTACAAAAACATGTAAACTCATGAAGTATTGAAGCGATAAATTTAATATATTTTCTAATTGTTCTAAATATTTATTACTAGTTTCAATAGATATTAACGCCAAAGTTCAGTAAGAATTTCAAGTCATATTTAATACAATATATTAAATAAATGAGTATAAAATATAGTATATGCATGAACATGGAATATTACAAATCATGTAAACTCATGAAGTATTGAAGCAATAAATTTAATATATTTTCTAATTGTTCTAAATATTTATTACTAGTTTCAATAGCTATTAACACCAAAGTTTAGTAAGAATTTCAAGTCATATTTAATACACTATTATTCTTTTTTATGACACACAAATACTTATCATAAATGCATGACAAGAAAATATTTACGAGTATTCTAACTAGCATGCTATCACATAGCTTAGCATTTAATTTAGAGTTATAATTTAGTATCATATAAATAACATAATAATATAAACCTGAAACATATTGATTATTATGCCTAGTAAAGTGTCATAATAATATCTAAATCAAGTCATGTATGCAGTAATTAAATTGGAGATCAAAGACTTATGAAAGTCCTATTATATATATATATATATATATATATATATATATATATATATATTACCTCTGCTATAAAT
>JAJOOE010014447.1:0-49806 GCA_036250405.1 Solanum raphanifolium
ACTCATTTCCCACTCAATTTGACCCCCTGAATAAGAATATGAAGTCGAATTTCCGAAATGATGCACGGATTTTGAGATATATGGAAATTATAATTTTTGGTGTTTTCGAAGCACATTTTCGGGCATTTTTGGGGTCGTTTCAATAGGTAATGGCTCAGACTCTTTATAGCAAACACTACCACCGCGATCTCCAAATCATCAGTCGGATAACTCATTTTTGTGCTTCTTTAATTGCCTTTTAGAATAAGCAATGACTTTACCATGTTGCATTAAGACACAACCAAGACCAAACCTCGAAGAATCACAATACACTATATCCTTCCGGTAATGTCAATATGAGGGCTGAAGTGAGCCTATATTTCAATTTTTGGAAACTATTCTCACAAGTTTCTGACTATAGGAATTTCACCTTCTTTTGAGTCAATGTCATCAAAGGCAAAGCAATAGAGGAAAATACTTCCACAAGCCTTCTATAATACCAGGCCAAACCCAAGAAACTCTGTATATTGGAAGCGGTCAAAGGTCTAGGCCAATTCTTAACTGCCTCGGTTTTCATAGAATCAACTTAAATACCCTCACCGGAGACAATATGACCAAGAAAAGGAAGGGACCTCAATTCACATTTTCTAAACTTAAAATACAATTCACAATTCTTGAGAATTTGCAACACAATCCTCAAATGCTCAACATGTTCATCCTCATTCCATGAGTAAAACAAAATATCATCAATAAACACAATTACGAACATTTAAAGATATTGCTTAAAGACCTTATTCATCAAATCCATGAATGATGTTGAGGAATAAGTATAACCAAAAGACATTACCAAGAACTCCTAATGACCATGTCGTGTTTGGAATGTCATTTTCCTTCACCTTCAATTGGTGATAACCCGACCGTTGGTCAATCTTGGAGAAGAACTCGCACCTTATAATTGATCAAACAAATCATCAATCTTTGGAATCAGATACTTATTCTTCATAGTAACCTTATTCAATTGCTGATAGTCAAGGCACATTTGGACGGAACCATCCTTCTTGCGAACAAACAACACTAGAGCACTGTATGATTACATACTCACTCTAATAAATCCCTTATCCAATAGGTATTTCAACTGGCCCTTTAACTCCTTATGTTTTTCTAGGGCCATATTATATGGAGGAATAAAGATATGTTATGTATCTGAGAAAAGTTGAATACTGAAGTCTATTTCCTTTTGGGAGGAATACGAGGATGATCATCGGGAAACACTTCTGGAAACTCTTTTACAATTGGAACAAACTCAAGAGTAGGGGTCTCACAATCTGTATCTCTAACCCAAACAAGACAATATATACAACCCTTAGAAATAATTTTCCTAGCCTTTAGGCAAGATATGAACCGACCCTTAAGAACATAATTTCCCATTCTCAGAATGAACCTTGAATTTGACCAATCGGGTCCCATAATCTATGGAAGCATAACTTGCATGAAGTTAATCCATCCCAAGAATAATATCAAAATATAACATATCAAGCTCTACAAGATCAACATGAGTGACTCAATGAGAAATAAAAATAGGACAATTACTATAAACTCTCTTAGCAGCAATAGAATCAACAATTAAAGTAGAGACATGAAAGGGATAAGAAAGGATTTTGAGACTAAAACAAAATCTCATGGCATCATACGGAGTAAAAAATGATAACATAGAACCATATCAAATAAAGTATAAACATCGAGGTGAAAGACTTTCTACATAATAGTAACATATAGAGAGCCATCGTGATCCTATCGATTCTAAAGGCACAAAACATGTTTTGCTTAGGAGCACTCGAAACAGAACCACTAGGTTGAGCTTGTCTTCCATCCTTTCACTTTCTAGATTGCAATGGACAATTCGTCTATTTGTGACAACTCTTTCCACAGCCAAAGCAACCATTCGTAGAGCCCTACCATTTTCTATCATATTTCTTAACACGCCTACTGCAATTTGATATAAAGGATCCCCTACCACTACCTCTCTGAGGTTTTAGGTTAGAGACCCCATTTTTGTTGAACTTAGAGGTTGGAGACTTAGAAGAACTCTGATGAGAAAACTTTACCAGAATTAAGGATGCCCAAGTCCAGCAGACCTATGATGAAAAAATTCACCACAGCAGTCCTTTCCCTCTTGGAATTTCTTGCCCTTTCCTTGAGCTTTTCTTCTTCATATTGTGTGGCATATATCATCGTATGAGAGATATCCATCTACTTAATTAACATAGTGGTACGACATTCTTTGACAACCAAATTTGAAACACCCAACACAAGAACTTCAAAGCACACTCCTTCACATTCATATTGCCTTGACGAAGATTAATGAACTCAAGAATTTTTTTTTCTCTCACCTCAAGAGGAAAGAATCAATTAAGGAAAGCTCCTTTAAGTTTCTCCCAATGAAGAGGACTTGTATCCACCTCAATCTCTTCCTTCAATTGGTTGAACAAAACTAGATAACATTCCTTGAGTTAGTAACCGACCAATTTCGCCTTTCCCACTCTTGATGCTCCAATAATTTTCACTATCTTACACACCTCATCGATGAACTCTTAAGGATCCTTATCAACCTAGAAAAAATGGAACTCTAGAGGATTAATCCTAGTAAAGTCCCTTATCCTTGTTGCCGTTGTACTCACATTTGGTTTCATGGGAGCAAAGACATCTCTATTAACTTGGGTTGTCATAGCTTAAGCCAACACTTGGAAAGTCGCTCAAAATTTAATATGAGTCACTTTTCCGGCCAAAGGATCAACCAGAACTTAAGGAACCCCGGGCCCTAAATTCTCACCAAATTCCTTCTCACATAAGCTCTTCGAGGAGCCATATCCTTAGAATCATCGGATAGGAGTTAGGAGAAAGAATTTTATAGAGGTGAACTCTATGGCACGACTTTAGAGTAGCGTAATAAGTGCATTTTTTAAAAAGCTTTGTAGCCTCCTATTCATAAATCTGGCGCATTTCACACTGATGAACAAGACTCTTCTCAACACAGCTTGTTAGACATCCTAAGACTTTTTCTCAAACCTTGTGCTATGAATATCAAGTTTGTCATGACCTAGGGCACAACCTAGACGTGACATAGTTCATAAGACCCTGAGAGGCCTTACAAAAACCACTTGACATACATACAAGAAAATGAAATAGGAAAATGTAGAATCAAGTAGAAAGTCTCATATCATAAAAGAGTTGACATAAAAGCGGAAGTGAAATCCTAGTCTGGATAGGATAATCTAGTAAATCAAAGAGTGGTTTGGACGTAACCCAAACATCACATACAACGTCTGAAAACATAAGCACATAAATGAATGTAAACATAGATTACATGGCCCTCAAAGTACGAGGACTAACCAAGTCTTCAATCTACAACCAATCTACTAGGCACGAGCAGGATAATGAAGATCGTTAGACCCTAAATAATTAGACAATGTAGGCAAAACTATGCATTAGTACATGGAATGTACTAAGAATGAGGGATATTCATAAAAACCTGAAACATGATCCAAATGGGACATAAAGATAATAATGATGCGTGTGACAAAGATAAATCATAGTAAAAGCCTTTGAGATAATTGTAAGTCATAAACATGGTAGATACATCTTGAAAACATGATAAAAGATTCATTAAAACCTTTGATGTAACATAATTTGTTTTGTGGAATGTTAGCTTTAACCGACAATAGTGCATGCAAGCTATAACATGGAATTTGATGTAACTCCCACATTGAGTATGAAGAGTCTGCTTGCCAAGGTAGAACTCTGTATCATTCATTCATATGTTATCTGTGGATCCACTCGCTAGGTTATTTAAGATAATCCTACGGGGAAACATAGTTTGGAACTCAGGATTGCTACTAAAACTACCCTATTTAATCCTCCACTCAACGTTCTCTCGGTGCTAAGTTAAATCCCAATGAAATAGATAAATTCAATTATCAAAGAATAACATTAGGTTAGGCAATAATCAACATATCAATCAAAATCATAAAGTCATCTTAGTGTAGCTCCTTTAATCATGAATTATGAATAAGTGAGAAAATCTTTCACCAAATCATGATTTCTTCAGATGCGAGAAAAACTTTCGTAATTTCTTTGATACGTATCTTAAAAGCAACCTTAGATCATAAAAATCCTTTAAATCATAAATCATGCAGAATTTTCATAAATCACATTCATATCTTCATAGATTTACTTTCATAAATAGTCAAAATCATGAATAATACAAGGGTCTCATATAAATTACTTAGAAATCATGTAGATTAATCAAAACATGCATAGGAAGATTGAAATTGAATAATTAAATCAATGTCAATTAAAACACATGAAGATCACATGAAACCCTAAGCAGTTTAGGTGAAATTGAATTAGAAACATATAAATCTTTTGGGACTCATTGGATAAATGAAATACAATAGTCTTGACTTTCTCCTATGGAACCCATCTACGACTCATCCAAATTTCTATGGCTCGACTTGTTCATTCGTAGGTCAAACTTCAGAAACTTGAAATTTCCAAAACTCAACTCTAGATCCTACGATTTCCTTCCTATAGCCTATAGGACTTCCTAGGGCCCGTAGGTCTTCCAAAAGTCCGTAAGTTGGTCTTGTAGACCTTTGCCTCAGTGCCAAACCCTGCAATTTTTCTTTCCAACCAAACATCCCAATTTTTTCGAGGTGTTACAATAGTGTAATTGTTTATATATAGAAACAAAACAAAAGTCAAAAGTATGGATGTTATGCAAGCTTATCGAATCCCCCTCTATAAAAAAAGATAGTCCTATTTCTCCTGGTAAGGTTTTAAAATAATATTAACTTAAAAGAAAAATTGTTAGACTTTTGATTTGTTTAAGAAAGTAGATTTAATGGTTGATGCTGATAATCACAAATTGAGGGGATTTTCTACATATAATACAAGCATTTATGCACTCTATTTGCCAATTTAAAAGTATAATATCAATGTTTATGAAAGTAAAGAGAAAGATGGAATCATATATTAATGCAAAAAACGCAACCAATTTAGGAATAATGGAAAAATAGAAAGGAAAGAATGACCATGAAATATTCCATATAAACCATCATTGATATCTAAATATTAAGAGATTCAAGAGCCCTATAAATTCAATACCGAATCACTAGTAACAATTCCATCTTTTAGAGTAATCAAACAATTCAGCTATTCATTATCTTCCCCGTTCAAGAGCCCCAACTTTATCATTTTCATATTATACTATTGGTGTAAGCAATCCTTGTTCTCTGTTGTAAGAGCATCCCCATTCTTGCATAGTTCATTGGGTGTAAGCTATTTTTTATTTGTCATTTTCTTTGTGATTTTGGGTGTTCCTTTTAGAACCTATCTTCTACTTGTGAAACCGTCATGGTTAAAGATTTAAGGTATTGTTTCTTCTAAATGTGATTTTTGACAAAGACATGGTAAATAAGCACAAGATGACAACCAAATTCTTATCATTGTTCAATTTAGTTGCATTGAAGTACATCTTTTCTTACAAAAGCTTTGTAAATGAAGCTATTCAAAATTTAGAACGCGTCAATAGATTGAAGGTAAAAAATCCTAACATTCTCGACAGAACTTGACAGTTGGATAATGTTGTACTGGTTAGAAGGTTTATTATTATCCGAACCAAAGCATATTATCTTCCTCCAATTGTAGAGATTTCCAATAGAGTCCTGGGGAAGTAAAAACATGTTTCAAATTGACTTTTGCGAGTTACTATCATGGATGAGTGCATGGGTAACTTGAATAGGAAGGTTCTAACATACTATGTTGCTACTCAAATTTTAATCCCTAGAGACCTTCAATCTTTCAAAGGGTGAAAAGTATTCTGAGTAATGAATTTTATCTATGTGGTCGAAAGTACTCTTTTTTGGAATTTTCAGCTAACTATCTTGGGTATGATCATGTGTGAACAATGCCTTAGATGGTTAGTTGAGAACGCAAAAAAAAAGTACCGTCGGCCACACAAATAAAATCCATTATTTAGAATATTTTTACCATTTGGAAGATTGCAGTTCTCTAGGAATTTGAATTAAATGTAATTTCTCTCACAATGGTAGCAACGTATATGTAAGAACCTTCCTATTCGAGTTACATATGCACTCATCCACAAAAACAACTCACAAAAAGCAATCTAAAACATGTATATACTACCTCATGACTTTACTACAAATCTCCATAGTTGGCGGAAGACTGTTCTTTTTGTTCGGCTAATAACTAAACTCTAACCTCTACAACATTATCTAACTGCACAGTTCTCTGAAGAAGGTTAGAATTATTTAACAGCCATCTATTGATGCCTTAAAATAAATTCTAAATATTATCATTGTGCCTTTTTTTATTTATTTATAAAAAAAGATATGCTCCAGTACAACTAAATTAACTAAAGAAAAGAATTAGTAGTCATTGGATGCTAATTAACTATGCCTTTATGTAAAACCACATTTACAAGAAAACATACCTTAAGGCTCATACCTTTGTGGTATTTGAAGCATAAGAATTGTTCTGATATGGACATCCCGAAATCACCTAATGAACTATTCAATAGTGAAAAGATGCTGACAAGAAAAATTTAAAGGTGATTTGCTCTAGGAAATCACTTGAAAAAGTCATACAAAACTTATGATTTTGTAACATACATGTCAAAACATTCAGGAAATGAAGATAAAAACAAAAATATTTCTCTTTTGTTACAAAGAGTGAAAGGGATAGTTGAAAAAGAGATGATTGAAAAAGAAAGAGAAGACGAGGATGCGGCTTGCTGATTTTCAAGATAGAATTAGGGTTGAACTGTGTAGAAGCATTTTGTTTTGGGCTGAATTATTAGGCATTTGGGCCATATGTAGTTTGGGCTTCTTAAATGAGTGGAATGACTCAATGTTCTTTTTCTTAACAATTCTTTTGAGATTTTAATATAAAAACTATTCCAATATATATTATTAATATGTAAGAAATAAAATATTAATAGTACAACTTTTCGCTAATCATTTAAAATACATGTTGGCATAAATAATACATCTAATTTATTTAATAAGTAGAAACTTGAAGTAAGGTGAAGACAATAGATTATTTAAAATGAGTTGCTAAACATTAGAAGTACCTTCTAAAAATATGATGTTACTAAAAATTATAAAAGAAGTAACAACGACAATATATTAATAATGATGAGAAATAATGATAAAATTAATTAATTTTTTGTTAATAACTTAGAAGATCAAGAAAATTTAATTGAAGAAAAGAGGGTAAAAATTGAGTTTCATTAATTGTAAATATATTTTAAGAACACTTTTGAGTGCAACTAGTGTGAAAATTTCTTTTGAACTAGTGCAACGCCGAAAGTGCTAGACGTCGGAGAAAAAGACGTGGAGGGTCATTACATCTTTTTGTTCTCATAATCTCCCTACATATTATTCAAAGAATATTTTTAGTCTTTGTTATGTCTTAATTTTTTCTCTCACTGTTGATGAATTGGATTTTACTTCTATCTTAGAGAATCAAAACACTCTATGTCTAAACCTATGATGGTCTCATAGTCTCAAGAAGGTAATTCGTGGGTAACACTTCAACATTAATATTTTTATCTCATTTTTTGTAATGTCATTTTAATGGAGTTTATGTGTACTTATACCATTATAGGATTGTTGTTAAAAAGTTTTTTGATAGATTAAGTATCACGTCAAAGATGTAAAAATGACATTGCATTATATATATATTTTTTAATTTAAATTTTGGACCAGTGGTCCTTCTATTTCACTTCAAATAAAATATGAGGGGCTTAGAAGCCCAAAATACATCACTAATCTGTTATCCCAAATTAGGAAATAAAGCCACTACGTCTAATACAGAGTAAACATTTTCCACCAAAATAAGGTTATCCTTTCCTATTCCTTCGTAGTTGAACTCTGCCGCATTCATGTTCCCAGCTCCCATCTCCCATCTCCCTTTCTTTGCTCGTGCTTCGGTTTTGGGGTTTTCAACATCCATGGAGTGGGGGAAATTCTTTTAGCTCACAAAGGTAAGACAAATACTAATTTCACCCCTTTCTTACTTCTGCCGACTCCCTTTTTCATTTTGTAGTTGTGATTCCAATGGAGGTGTTTGATAAGCATAACTGACTTTTTGCTGGGACGAACCAAGGAGCTCTCTAAAGGCTTGAGGTACATCGCCTGCTGAATCGAGATAGTGCCGCATCGAAAGACATGGTTTGACATCCCCCCTTAATCTGGTCCTTTTTGTAAGCTGAAGTAGTTTAGTCCTGTACACAACTAGATCTTGGCTTCGTAGAATGAACAACGATCTGTAAATATCTAAGCCTGTGTATATCTATAGATTCTTGCTCTGTGTTATAATGTTGGGCCAATCCTTCGTGTTTTTATTCTCAATGATGGTATTTTATGCTTCTTTGTGTTAATGATTCTTCTTCCTTTGCTTGATAAATCATAGAACCCATGTGCTTGCACTGTTTCTGTTTGATCTAATGCTGCATTTGCTAAATAAGCTGCTAAATTATTTGCTTCTCTAAAAATATGTTTGACATGCACTTGCCTACTAGTTAAGCTCCTTTGTATGTCCTCCATTTTTTCTGCATATGCCCAAGGGATCCTCCACTGATTTGTTATCATGTTTTTGAGTACCAATGAATCCATTTCCAAGATGATGTTCTGAATATTCTTTATCTCACAGTATCGCAATGCCTTCCAAACCCCCATTATCTCAGCCTCCATATTAGTCGCCTCCTCAATGCGCTGTGCTTCTACATAAATTAGATCACCATTCTTATCCCTAGTGCTGAATCCATAGGAACTCTGACCTGGATTTCCCCTACAAGCCCCATATGTATTACATGTGACCCAATCTGTTTTTGGTGGCTCCTAGTATACTAATTTATAATGTAGTGTAGGCTTGTATTTATCTAAACTGGTAATCAACTCTTTCCAATTCTGATTTCCTCCTTTAATCCATGGATACCTCACTTTCAGTAACATCTCAACATTTTGTTGACATTGACTACGCACCTGCATATATAATACTGCCCTTCCATGTCTTCTTGCATTCCTCCTCTTCCATAGCTCCCACATTATAATAGCTGGCATTGCATTGAGTATTTGTTTCAATTTATGATTTGCTGGCCATTCCCACTAGGTGGTTATCAGCTGCTGTAAGTGTAATCCTTCAATATTTATACCTGCACAAGAAGCAAAATGGTTCCATAGCTGTTGAGCTATTGGAGCCATTAGAAAAAGATGATGAATTGTTTCCTCTTCCCCCACATCACAACAGTAGCATTTGGACACCATGTTTACTTTCATCTTCTTTAGGACATCATCTATAGGTATTCTCTTTCTCCATACCCTCCACAGAAATAATGAGATCTTAAAGGGGAGACCCTTTATCCAAATGTAATTCATCCATTCATGCTCCTCCCTTTTCCTTCTCAATACTTGAAATGCTGACTTAACAGTAAACTCACCATGTGAGTTACCCATCCACCAAGCTTTATCTACCCCTTCCATCACAAGATTAATGTTCTCCACGATATATTCCAATATGTCCTCAGAAATTATTTGCCGAAGTCTGAGTATATTCCATTCTGCATTTTAAATCATTTCCTTCACTTCCACCTCTTCATCCAATCCTTGTGGTTCAATAAAGTACAAAGCTCTCAGCTTTGTCCAATTGTCCATCCAAAAACTAGCAGTCCCTCCTTTTTGTTGCCACCATATTTCATGTTTCACTTCTTCCCTGATTCTCATCATTTTTCTCCATACCTGTGATGCTCCTCTAGTGTGTGCTATTATGGGATGAAATTTTTTACAATACTTGCTCCACATAAATGTGCTCCACAAAGATGTATTAGTTCTAAAATTCCACCACAGCTTTGCAAACAGGGCATCTGATGTATCTAGCAGGGATCTGAAACCTATCCCACCTTCTCTCTTGGGATAACACATCTCAGACTATGCGACCCAATGTTTTCCTCTAATTCCAGAATAATTTCCCCAAAAAAACTTCGCAAAGATCTGATGAATCTGCTCTATCACACTTTTTGGAGGTATCATAGTAGATAACATGTATATTGGCATGGACTGTAGCACATGATTTATCAGTATGATTTTTCCTCCAAAAGTCAAGAATCTATTGTGCCATGAGAAAATTCTCTCAGCAACCTTTCAGACTAGGCCTTCAAAATAACTTTTACTCTTCCTTCCATAATATATTGGACAACCTAAATACGTAAATAGGAAATTCCCAGGCCGTATTCCAGTCAACTTCCTCATCCGTATAGTCACCACCAAAGGAGTTTTTTCATGAACATAAAAGAAGCTCTTATCTTTATTGATCATTTGTCCCGAAATTCTCTCATACTCCCTTAAGACATTCATCATCTTTATCACTGAATGTCTCTCTGCTAACCCAAATAATATGGTGTCATCTGCATAAGCTAGGTGATTAATCTTAGGGCTCCACTTCGGCATACCAAAACCTTTGAATGACTCATGTTCATTAAGATTATTGAGGCTTCTAGAAAGAACCTCACCTGCTATAACAAATAATGTTGGGGAAAGTGGGTCTCCTTGTTTTAGTCCTCTAGTGGAGTGGAAAAAACCATGTGTCTATCCATTAATCATTATTGAATACCAATTCCCCGAAACTAACCTCCAGTTCAATCTATAACCCCTTCTGAGAAACCAAACTTTCTTAGAACCTTTGTCAAGAAAATCCAATCAACCCTATCATAAGCCTTAGCCATATCTAGCTTTACCATTACATTGGCTTGTTTGTTTCTTAAATGCATGTCCCTTATTATTTCCTGAGCCAATAGCACATTTTCTATTATACTTCTCCCTTTAACAAAGCCATTTTGATTCTGAGAAATAATATTTGGTAATACTCCTACTATCCTTTCATGAATCATTCTTGAGATCACCTTATTTGTGAAGTTGCTTAGACTGATACGCCTCAGATCTTTGAAATCTTGCACCTTCTCCTTTTTTTGGAATCAATACTATATTAGTATGTGTAATGAATTTGGGCAGCTCCTGTCCATAGAAAAATGCCTTGACTAATCTTGTAAGGTCTTCCCCGATGATTTCCCAACAATGTTGGAAAAAACTCCACGAAAAGCCATCTGGTCCAGAGGCACTTTCTCCATTTAGCTTGAATACCACTTTCCGTACTTCCTCTTTGCTTGGGAGCTGGAACATCTCTTCATTCTGTTTTTCACTGATCAATCTCGGAATATGTTGTAGCAAACCATAATCCTGATGGCGTTCCTCCTCTGAGAATTGATTTTGAAAATATTCCACTACTACCTCTCCCTTCTAATCATTAGCATGTACTTCAACTCCTCTTATATCCTTAATAATTTCTATGTGAAGTTTCTTTCTCCTTCCCCTGGACATATGAATGAAAGAACTTTGTATTTCTATCCCCTTCTTTAAACCATTTCATCCCAGTTTTTTGTCTCGAGTATTCCTCTTCAATAGCTAGAAACCTCCTCAACTCTGCTTCCACCTTATTCAATTCATCTATGTTGTTATGAGATGGCTGGGCCTCAAGTGCAATTCTTTTACCTTGATTACATCCTCTAAAGTGGCAATTCTCTGGAAAACATCACCAAAAGTCTCTTTGGTCCATCTTGCCAACGCCTTTTTAGTATTTTTTAACTTATCCTGAAACATTATTAATGGGCTTCCATGTCTGTCTGATTTCCAATGCTGTTGAACCACCTCCTTAAATCCTTTATTTTTTGTCCAGAAGTTGAGGAACCTGAAGGGTTTGATAATAGGTTGCTCAATAGTATTGCAAACTACATGTAAAGGCGCATGATCCGAACCCTGTCTCACTAAATGATGGACTTCACTAGTAGGATATAGATCTAAAAATTCATGATTAACCAGGACCCTGTCTAACCTCTTGAAAATACACTCCTCCTCCACTCTACCATTCCACCATGTGAAAATGCTCCCCGAGAATTTTAGTTAAGCTATTGCATAGTTGTTGAGACATTGAGCAAAGTCTACTGTTTCTTCTTGTGTAAATGCAAGCCCTCCCAATTTCTCTTTTACCCTTAAAATCACATTGAAGTCCCCTCCTACTATCCACGGATGTTCATTATCTTCAGCTAAATGTACAAGATCATCCCAAAGTTCCTTTCTCTCCTCATTGCTACACTTAGCATAAACTGTTGTCACCAATACACAAACATTGCATTATACAATCATAGGATTGCATAAATATTTTGGGAAATTTTAAATAGAATCATTCTAAATTAAGGTAAATAATGTGATTGTTTATATGTAGAAACATAAGAAAAGTCAAATGTATGGATGTTATGCAAGCTTATCAAATCCCGTGCTATCTAGAAAGATAGTCCTATTTCTTCTACTGATGTTCCACAATAGTATTTACATAAAAGGAAAATTGTTATACTTTTGATTGGTTTAAGTAAGTAGATTTAATGGTTTATGACGATAATAACACATTGAGGGGATATTCTATCTATAAGACAATCATTTAAGCACTCTTTTTCCAAATAAAATAGTAAAAAATTAATATGTGTATGCAAATAAAGTTAAAGGGGTACCATTTTCGAATGGTAAAAAAGTTAACGAATTTAGTAAAAAGAGAAAAATAGATAGGAAAGGATGACCGAAAAGGATTCCAACTAAAACATTATTGATGTCTAACAATTAAGACATACAAGAGCACTAAAAATTCAATACCGAATCTTTATTAATAATTCCATATTTTAGAGTGATCAAACAATTCAGCTATTCATTATCTTCCCCGTTCAAGATCCCTAACTTTTTCATTTTCATATTATACTTTTGGTGTAAGCAGTTCTTGTTCTCTGTAGCGGATCCCCATTGTTGTATAGTTCATTGGGTGTAAGCTATTTTTTATTTGTCATTTTTTTGTGATTTTGGGGCGTCCCTTTTAGAACATTTATTCTGCTTCCGAAACCATGAAAGTTAATGATTTAAGGTATTGTTTCTTTTAAATGTGGTTTTGGACAAAGACATAGTAAATAAGCATCAGATGACAACCAAATTCTTATCATTGCTCAATTTAGTTGCATTGAAGTACATCTTTTATTACACAATTCCTATAAATGAAGCTATTCAAAATTTAGAATGAGTCAATAGATTGATGGAAAAAATCCTAACCTTCTCGAAAGAACTTGACGGTTAGATAGTGTTGTAGTTGTTAGAAGGTTTATTATTACTCAAACAAAAGAATATGTCATGACCCGAGCCTACACCCTGGACATGACCGGCACTTAAGAACCTTTGCTGATCCCCAAGTGAACCCTCATCCTGACTGACTACAAGCGGAAGACTAACTCAAGCATACATAAGCATTAAATTGAAAGAAATGATAGATCAATAGTTTCTTTAAATCCCAAAACTCTCTAAATATACTAAGTATGAACATATGTTTTAACTAAAACATCTGAAATTGAAAGACTCTCCAAAACTGTCTATCTATGAACCCTCTACTATACAAAGATGAGTGTCGGGACAAGACCCACAAGTCCTCAAAATAACTGCTACTACATCTCATAAAACTGGAGTACTCTGAAAGCAAGGAGGCCTCACTCATAAGAAGACGAACGGATGAAGTGATCTCAATAGACTCTTGTTGAGGATCCTAATAACCTGTATCTACATCATTAAAAGATACAGGGCGAATGAGATCAGTACATTGAATGTACGAGTATGTAATATAGTTAAATAACAAATAACCGAAAGAAAGAACTGCAATAGATAACAATGTACTCAAGGTGAATGTAAAGAAATAAATGATTTAAATCATTTAAAGCTTTACAAAATACTTTTTCATCTCTGAACTCAACATAATAAGTGATATAGAAAAATACACTTTAACTCTATTGGGAGATTCTCTAACTGACAACAATCACTATGAACTACATGATGATATAGTGTCTCGCCCACACTGCCACAACTGTCTTATACCTTGCTGGGGTATAGAACACCTCAACTAAGTGGATCTACTAAGTTATGCTTAAAAAGCAATAAAGAATCATCTTAAAAGTATGACCCTTTACCCATGTTGGCATACATGGTTTATGATGACTTTGAGTTGTCTGAACTCCTCCCCATATCGGTGCTCAATACTACTCCCAATAATATATACTCATGCTCATATGTTTAAAAACATAACTCTTCCTTTGGTTTGAGATAATTGCTAAAACTACCCTCTTAAAAGAGGTAACAACTCTTGAAATATCTTTTGAACTCATAAATCATTTAGAAATCTCAGTTTCTCTTTGATCAATGTAAAAAATTGACACCTCTGGGAATACATAGTCCCCTTTTACACTTACTCAATTCATACTTGAAAACTCATTCTCAAAACATATCAAAATCATATTTTAATATGATCATTGATAACTCAGGAAGTCATACTACATAATCTTTGATGGTATATCTAGATACCATACTACTCATGCATTGATGACATACTCGATTGTCATACTAATCATGCTTTAGAAACTCTTTCTCAAAACTCATCTTTACTTCCTCAAAAACTCAGTTTAAAACTAGAGTGTTGACTTAAAAGGTTTCTCAAGATTCATAACTCAATTCATAGGGTTCATAAGGAATTATGGACATGAGCGACTCAACTCAGGGATCTTAATAGCAATATGGAAACTCAATACTCTGAACTGAAAAACTCAGAACTCAACGATACTACTCATCTAAAAAATACTAAATTCATAGGGTTCATGCTGAAATATAGACATGAACAAATCAACTCAAGAATATCAATGCACAACATATAGCAACTCAACCATTAGGAATATAATTTTAAAGAGAATCAATAACTCAAGAACTCAAAATCAACTCATCTCAAGAATATTCAAATCTAGGGATAGAATCCTAGATTACTCTTTTATTGATTTGAAAGTACATGTAGGGCATGAGGACAAACTAGTCCAAAACTATGATAGCCTTACACACCTGGAAGAACAAGGTTCTTTGAAGAATCTTAAAGAAGAAAGAAGCCTTGAAACCCTAGCTTGAAGGAGAACCATCAAGAAAACCTTTTTTGAGATTCTTCAATTAGTTTCTTGAAATCTCTATGTATAATAATTATGATATTTATTAGTGATTCATAATTGTATGGAGGAATTTGAGTTGGAAAGAATGGAATTCTTGGATAAAAACTTACCTTGAAGAAGAATCTTGAAAAAGATTGAAAGAATCTTGAATGGAGTCTTCTATTTTGATTTTTCCTTAGAGTTTTGCCTTAAAGTTTTGAGAGAGAAGATAATGGGGATTAAGAGAGGAAAATATAATTGTTTTTAGCCTTTAATTAGTCAATAAATTCGTTTAGGATTTTCTTAGAGGTAAAAAGACAAAAACGACACTTTTTAATGTTTTTCCGTCGGCTAATACGTCACTACACTGTATCAGGTTACCAAAATGGTCATAACTTCTTACACAAAACTTGGATTGTTGCGAAATTGGTGGCCTTTTAAAGAAGATTCAAATACATTTAATTTGATTGGTTATGGGCCATGTAACTCTATATATTCAAAGAGATATGGTCGTTTGAAGTTGATCCAAAGAGAATCTTTCATCAAAACTTAATAGGTAAGGAGACTTTCAACCCAACTTTACATATATGGGGAATATAAGATCACCTGGTACGATCTTATTCACAAATGAAGAACGATTCAAATCTTAACTTAGATATTTTTTGGGTGCTACAATATTTCCCCCTTGGGATCATTCGTCCTCGAATGACGGCTGGACTGAAAATGGAAAGGGGTTACTCTTACTATATTCAAGCCTAACTCAGAATCACAAAGTACTTAACATAGGCGATTATTTTGATCTAAATCATAAGATTCAGGTTCTTTATCTCTGTAGGAAATCTCATCCCAAGAACACTACTCCTTTACCGCTACATTTAGTTAACCTTGAGCTCATATCACGAAACACCTAATTTATCACACATTGAACACATGTTAACAATACCACATTCAAGCTTATAACCTTAACTACTCCATAGACTCCTACTAAACCACTTTCTAATAACTCCTCATCCTCTCATCATCTCTACCAACATAATTTTCATGCATTACCTCTAAGAAGATGATTTAGTACTTATTATAAAACATTATATACTTCTTCCTCCACATTCATAACCTTAGATGGAACAAACACACCATCACTATCACAATAAGAAATAGCAATCCTCTCCTCCATCATCAGACAACTACTATCAACAACACCATTAGCAAAACTAAAAAGGATCACTAAAAGAGTTTTAGGGCGAAAGATCATAAACACAATTCATTCGCGAAATCTGACGTAAGACTATGAATGACATAACAATAAGTTGCTAGTCATTGAGAGTAAATCATGAATTTGTGAGATTGAACATATGATGTGCCATGAAATCGTAGCACATTTGGCGCTTAAGAACTATGAACTAACATTGGAATTAAGTGAAATTTTGTATTATTTGATAGGTTTGTTGAATGTGTAGGCAGAATCTGGTTGGTATAGAAAATGGAAAAGAAGCTGCAAAATGATGATGATTCAAAGTAAAGTTCATGGTCAACTTCACGGACCGTGACCTTCATTACGGTCTGTGGTTGAGCTCGTGAAAGTGAAGCAATGTTGGGCTTTGAGAAGATGAATATGATGGATACCCAAGTGACGACCACGGAGGGTTCCACGGGCCGTAGCCATCACCACAGACCGTGGTACCTACCATGGAGTTGAACCAGTGTGAAATCAAGGAAGAGTTGTACCTTCTCTTTTCAGCAATAAAAGAATCAAATCCCACGTAGTTCACAGTTAATCAGTTAAATAGATCACGTTTAAAAACCGAGCTCCAGACTTGCTTGCGTTATTTATTGGCGCACGACATATGTATCACTCATCCCGCTCACCACAGAGCGGTCAATAGATCTCTGCGTTCTACCAGTTCGCTAAGTAGACTCACTCTACTGAGGGGCAACAAAGGCTGGAACTCTTCCTGCCAAAAACAGAAGAATGTTGGAATCAAGTGAAGACCACGGACGCTATCACGGGCTATGGTCCTCACTACGAACCGTGGTGCAGTCCGTAGTCCTTGTTCCAGTGGGTAGCATTGAAGACCCAAACTTTGGGAATTTCAAGTAAAGACCACAGACGTCTTCACGGGCCGTGGTCCCTATGACGGTCCGTAGTCCCATCAGTGATACATATTCCAGTGACCAAGTTTGAAGACCTACTTTTGGGAAACTCTAAAGGAAGACCACAGAGGGCTTCACAGACCGTGAATCCCTTGAGGGGTCATGTTAGTGGCCATGAAAAGGTCCGACAATTTAGTCCTCGTGAAAGTGAAGCATTTCTGGGCCTTGAGAAGATGAAGAGGAGGAATAACCAAGTGACGACCACAGAGGGTTCCAAGGGCCGTTGCCCTCACCACGGACCGTGGTACCTACCGTGGAGTTAAACCAGTGTGAAAGCAAGGAAGAGTTGGAAGAATGTTGGAATCAAGTGAAGACCACGGACGCCATCACGGGCCGTGGTCCTCACTACGAACCGTGGTGTAGTCCGTAGTCCTTGTTCCAGTGGGTAGCATTGAAGACCCAAACGTTGGGAAGTCAAAGTAAAGACCACGAACGTCTTCACGGGCCATGGTCCCTATGACGGTCTGTGGTCCCATTATTGATGCATATTCTAGCGACCATGTTTGAAGACCCACTTTTGGGAAGATCTAAGGGTAGACCACATAGGGATTAACAGACCGTGAAGCCCTTGACGGGTCGTGGTAGTGGTCATGAAAAAGCCCGACAATTCAGTCCTACGATTAGGACTCACTTTTAACATTCTATTTTGAACTACTTTAGGTCATTTTTGAAGGAATTATTCAGTGTCTTACATTTTATGATTAAGAACAAAGTATTCCTCTTAGCTTTCGATATTTGGATTGTTGATTATTGTTATCAGTTCGAAATTCAGATTGAGATTATCAGCGTATCAAAGTGATTGTTGATTTGCCAATTAACTTCGTAAGTCTTTTTCAATATGCTTTCATCCCTAATTATTGACTGTTTATGTGAACGCATGAGTGGCTAAATACCACTACTGGGGTTGTGGGATCTATGACGATATTTTAGTTATGATCTTGTAAAATGAGTAAAAGGCAGTCTGTGTTTACAACCTGTATTTTTTAGTTTTCAATATCATTGTAGTCTATTGAGTGCACGCATTAGACGAGCCTGTATCTTGTATTTGTTCGAGAAAAAAAATACCAGTTACGAAAAAAGTTGAACTAAATTAACAAATTGGAGTTAAAGCTTGAGAGAAAAGTTCTTTAACACCATATCATTTCAAGCGAGGTTTAATGTTGGTAACACTCTAAGGTCGAGAGAACATGAGTTGTCATTATCTGATTAGGCTGAGAAGCATTAGATAAATTTAACTCGCAAAGATTTTGTAAATATTGATTTTCCTGACACTCAAATTATGGGGGAACACTAGAACTAATGTTATGGTGAACACTATCCTAGTTTCTCTTAATTAACTGAATTAACTTTACAACGAGAAAGTCTGTTAACCGTAATTCTGGATTTTGATGGCAAGTGTTGGTAATTAGAACATTTCAACCAACCCAATCTACTTTCTGTTGGTATTTGTTTAGGAGATAATAACAACATTCGAATAAGTGCGACATTAAAACCTTATCTGTAAACAAATTCTTTGTGGGATCGACCTTAATTCTAGTTGAGTTCTGTAAATTGACAACGACCGTTTACACTTCTTATTCGAAGTGTAAGTTTGGACGTATCAAATTGTGGTGCCGCTGCCGTGTAATTGCAATTCAGAAGTGTTTTACTAGGTTTTATTCGATTGTAGTTATATTTCCTAATTTTACATTTTGTTTGGTGTTTGTGTCTTTTTCAGGAGAGTCATATTGTGCATGCCCAACACTAGAAGCAAAGGATCCCCATTGCTTCCTTACTACCTTGAAGTTCTCAGAACTCTTCGAGAGATGGTTAATGCACAAGAACTAGAGGCCCAGAGACACAAATTGGGACTAGAAGCTGAGATTGATGCTGCAAGGAATGTATATCAAACTGTAGGAATCAATCAACCTAGGCCAGGTGTCCAGCAAAATGATGGAATCAATCAACCTAGGTAGTAGATGAGAACAAAGGGGTGGAAGGAGTAGTCCATCCCCAGCGCCAACCAATAGCCCCAAGGGGTAGAGCTCAGCACCCAACTCATATGATTTATGAAGAAGATGATGCTGACTTGGATGGAGCTGGAGCCACTGGAGCCATAGTGTTACCTGCACTAACCCCAGGTGTTAAGTTCACAATCACCAGCACCATGATCCAATTGCTGAACCTGAAAGGTATGTTTAGAGGTGTAGCTGGTGATGATACAAATCAACACTTGATAAATTTTGTGGCAATTTGTAAGTCACAAGAGATTCCTAGGGTCAACCAAACAACAATGAGGCTGAGGTTGTTGCCATTGTCTCTTACTAGAGAGGCGACTAACTGGTTGAATGAGATGCCAGATGACTCCATCCGAACTTGGAATGAGTTGAAGGAAGCTTTCCTAGAATGATTCTTCCCAGAATCAAAAAAGCTGCAGATGAAGGACGAGATTAGTACACACAAGCAGCTACCAGGAGAGGCAATACATGATACTTGGTGGAGGTTCAGCCAAAAGCTGAAGAAATTCCCCAACCATGATCTTACCGAAAGGCATCTTAAACAGGCCTTTTATAGGTCTCTGAATTATGTTACTAAACATGTTGTTGATGCAGTTTGTGGAGGCTCATTTTTTGAGGAAGTCATTTGCGGAGAGCATGTAACTATTGGATGAGGTCTCAAAGAACAACATAGCATGGTACACGAGATGCAGAGGTAGGAAAGCTTGGGTATACATTTGAGCTTTCAGCTGAACAGAGGAAGAGAGAAGAAGAAATGGACCAAGACATGGCACATATGAGGACTCAAATAGATCTGCTCACAAAGCACATTGTCGCCAAGTCTGAAAAGGTGAATGCTGTGGGACATCAAAATAGGTATGAGGATCAGGATCTTGACCTTGATGAGAAAGCTAACTACTTGGGGAACCAAGGGGGTTTCCAGAATTATAACTCTGGAAATCAGGGTTACATTTCTGGAAATGCAGGTTGAAACTATGATAGGGATGGTTAGTATGATAGGCCATCAAATAGAGATCAAGGAAACTGGAAAAAATAAAGATGGGTATAGGAATGATCGCAGTGGTGTTTATGTGCCCCCAGTCAATAAAGATCGGGCAGGTGGTAGTTCCAGCGGATCTAAGCTGGAAGATATGATGGCTAAAGTACTCCAGAAGGTTGAATCAACTGATGCAGGGGTAAAAGAAATGAGAGGTGATTTCTCAAGCATGAGTCAGTTGGTGGACTTTCACACCACCTCCATTAAACAAATTGAGCAACAGTTGGGGCAACTCTCAGCCTCACTGAATCAGAGGAAGAATGGATCACTACCAAGTGACACCATTCAGAATCCCAAAAAGGACGGGCACTGCATGGCCATCGCCACCTGGAGTGGTAAAGTTCTTACTGACCCTATGTTTGCAGGTACCAAACTTGAACAGGTCTTGGAGCAAGCTGGCCGAGACGAGGATGAAATCGTACATGTAGATGACTCGGATAAGGTTCAGCATAAATCACAACCTGCGAGAGGAAAAGAGAAAGAGGTCGAGGAAAACCTGCCGTTATAGCAAATTCCCAGACCACCTCATCCTTTCCCTCAAAGGCTTAGAAAGAAAGCTAAAGATGGGAAGTTTACAAAATTCATTACCATGTTGAAGCAGCTTTCAGTAAACATTCCATTGGTGGAAGCTCTGGAGAAAATGCCAGGATATGCCAAGTTCATGAAAGACGTGGTTACAAAGAAAAGAGCTGTAAGTCTTGATTTTACTAATGATGTTCACCATTGCAGCGCCATTGCTACCAGATCTCTAGTTCAGAAAAAAGGAAGACTCAGGTGCATTCACTATTCCATGCAGCATCAGATCAATCAGCTTTGCAAATTCGTTGTGTGATCTAGGAGCCAGCATCAACTTGATGCTACTAGACATCTACAAGAAACTGAGATTGGGAGTTCCAAGACCCACAACAATGACGTTGATGATGGATGATATGTCAGTTAAGCGGCCTGTGGGAGTCCTATGTGATGTACTTATAAAGGTGGACACCTTCATTTTTCCGGCTGACTTCGTGATCTTGGATTACGAGGTGGACTTTGAGGTCCCCATCATTTTGGGAAGACCATTTTTGGCAACAAGGAGAGCCTTGGTAGATGTTGAGAGAGGTGAGCTGAAGTTCAGACTTAAGAAGGATGAGGTAAAGTTCAATATTTGTAGGTCAATGAATCAACCCAATGGTATGAATGGGGTATCTGCAATAGAGGTGGTTGTTGATGAAGACATGAGGGTACCCATAGAAGAGAGGATGACTGTTGAAATCTTAGCAGCAGTGCTGATGAACTTTGATGCTGATTTTCGGTTTGACTATGTAGAGACCGTGAATGCTTTGCAGGGTATGGGAGCACACTCATATGCTCCAAAAAAATTGGACTTGGACTTGGAAAACAGGCCAAGCCCTCCAGCAAAACCATCCATCAAGGAGCCACCGGTGCTGGAACTGAAACAGTTATCCAGTCACCTCAGGTATGTATTTTTTGGTTCTAATAACACTTTACCTGTGATCTTGGCAGCAGATTTAAATAAAGAGTAGGTGAAGGAGGTGATCACGGTGTTGAGAAAGTACAAAAGGGCCATTGGGTGGACCATTGTTGATATAATTGGAATACCCACAAGATTCAGCTTGAGGAGGATTGCAGCCCAAGCATTGAACACCAGTGGAGGCTAAACCCACCTATGCAAGAGGTGGTTAAGAAAGAGATAATCAAGTGGTTAGATGCTGGGGTGGTTTATCCCATTTCTGACAGTCATTGGGTCAATACAGTGCAATGTGTGCCTAAAAAGGGCGGTATGACTGTGGTGCCAAATGCCAAAAATGAATTAGTCCCACAAAGACCAGTCACTGGATGGCGAGTGTGTATGGACTACATGAAGCTCAACAAGTGGACTTTGAGGGATCATTTCCCTATGCCTTTCACAGACCAGATTCTTGATAGGTTGGCAGGTAAAGGGTGGTATTGTTTCTTAGCTGGATACTCTGGCTACAACCAGTTATCAATTGCTCCTGAAGATTAGGAAAAGACCACCTTCACATGTCCTTATGGGACTTTTGCGTTTAAACGCATGCCATTTGGACTGTGTAACGCACCAGCAACATTCCAAATGTGTATGATGTCCATTTTCTATGACATAGTGGAAGACACTTTAGAGGTATTTATGGACGATTTTTCTGTAGTAGGTGATACTTTCGATGATTGTTTGTTGAATCTTAGCAAGGCTTTATAGAGATGTGAGGAGGCCAACCTGATGCTGAATTGGGAGAAGTGCCATTTCATGGTAAATGAGGGCATAGTTCTTGGACACAAGGTATCACAGAAAGGGATCGAGGTCGACAAGGCCAAGATTGAAGTGATTGAAAAGTTACCTCCGCCGATCTGTGTGAAGGGTGTTCGAAGCTTCCTAGGACATGCCTGATTCTATAGGCATTTCATCAAGGACTTCTCTAAAATTGCACACCCTATGCGCAAGCTTTTGGAGAAGGAGGTGAAATTTGTCTTTGATGAGGTATGTCTCAAAGCTTTTGAGTGCCTAAAAGAAAAGCTGATTTCAGCAGCAATGATTATTGGCCCAGACTGGGTGGAGCCATTTGAGGTGATGTGTGATGCTAGCGGGACTGCGTTAGGAGTTGTATTGGGACAGAAGTGCAACAAGATGTTCCATCCGATTTACTATGCTAGTAAGTCGCTAAATGGGGCACAACAAAACTACACAGTCACTGAGCAGGAGCTATTGGTTGTAGTGTATACGTTTGAGAAGTTCAGAGCTTACCTGCTTGGCACTAATGTGATAGTTCATACATACCATGCTGCCTTGAGATATCTCATGGCAAAGAAAGATTCCAAATCTAGGTTGATCTGATGGGTGCTGCTTCTCCAAGAGTTTGACTTTGAAGTGAAGGATATGAGAGGTTGTGAGAACTAGGTAGCTAATCACCTCTCTAGGTTGGAGGTTGCAATGAAGGAAGAAATTGAGCTTAAGATAGATGATACATTCCTGGATGAGCAGGTATTAGCTGCTACTCTTGACCTTATTCCTTGGTTTGCTGACTATGCTATTTTTCTGGTTAGTGATGTGATGCGTGAGGGGCTGACATATCAGCAAAGTAAAAGGTTCCTACATGATGTAGGCAAGTACTTTTGGGATGCACCGTATCTGTATAGGGTGTGTGCTGACAACATAATTAGGTGATGTGTTTCGGAAGCCAAAATATTACACATTTTGGAGGCCTGTCACTCATCTCCAGTTGGTGGTCATCATGGTGGTGCTCGAATAGCCCACAAGATACTTCAGTGTGGGTACTACTGGCCTAAAAGTCATCAAGATGCAGTGGACATAGTAAGGAGTTGTGATGTGTGCCAGCGACAAGAAGCCATCTCTCAGCGCCATGAGTTAACCATGACACATATTCTAGAGGTGGAATTGTTTGATGTGTGGGGTATTTATTTCATGGTCCCCTTTGTGAGTTCATATGGGAAGAAATACATACTGGTTGCGGTTGACTATGTGTCCAAATGGGTTAAAGCTGTTGCTTTACCTGAGAACGATGGAAATAGTGTTGCTGGTTTCCTGAAAAAGAACATTTTCTCAAGGTTTGGAACACCCAGAGCCATTATCAGTGATGGTGGTTCTCACTTCTGCAACAAGGTGTTCAGTGCACTTCTGACCAAGTATGGGGTAAAACAACATAAGGTGGCAACACCTTATCACCCACAGACCAGTGGACAAGTGGAGGTTTCCAACAAGGAGATTAAAGCAATCTTGGCCAAGACAGTTAATGCCAACATGACAGATTGGGCAAGGAAGCTGGATTATGCTCTATGGGCATATCAGACAGCTTTCAAGAAACCTATTGGTATGTCTCCATATCAACTGGTGTTTGGAAAGTCATGTCATTTGCCAGTTTAGCTTGAGCATAGAGCACTCTGGGCATTGAAGAAGCTAAACCTCAGTTGGAGTAAAACTGTGAACTTGAGGTTATATCAGATCAATGAGATGGATGAGTTCCGTCTGAGAGATTATGAGAGATCAGCACTATATAAGGAGAGGATGAAGGTATATCATGACAAGCATATTGAGAAAATAAGCTTCACTCCTGGTGACTTGGTGTTACTTTTCAACTCCAGACTTCGTATGTTCCCAGGAAAGCTGAGATCTAAATGGTCTGGACCTTTTAAGGTCACACAGGTTTATCAATCTGGTGCTATTGAACTGGAAAATGAGAAAGGCAAGAGGTTCAAAGCTAATGGTCAGCGAGTCAAGGCATATTTGGGTGCTTCTGAGGATGTGAAGATTGTAGAGGAATGCAAACTTGATGAAGTCTGAGTAATCAAGTAACCTGTGTCGCACTGCGATGTTAAATTGTGCGCTGCTTGGGAGGCAACCCAAGATGTAATTGTATTAGGTATGTTTCCTTTTGCCTTATTTTCTTTGTTTTTATAGAGTCATTGTGTGCTGATGTGTATATGTGGAAAAATGCAGGACCTGGTGCAGATTGAACGTCACAGACAGTCTCATGGACCGTGGTGCTCTTCACGGGCACTTTCACGGTCCATCAATTTGAGGACAAAAGTTCAGAAGCTACTGTAAATTGCATAAAAAGGGGTTCATGGAAGGGTTCACGGTCCTTTAGAGTTTGTACGGACCGTCTAACCTCTCGTGAACCTCAGGTATAAATGCCAAGTTTCAAAGTCGCAGACACGGACAGGTTCACGGACCGTGATGCCCTTCACAGGCAACTTCACAATCCGTGGTCTTTCACAATCAAGTGTTATATCTATGTTAGGATCACAGATGGTCTCACGGACTGTGACTCCCTTCACGGGTAACTTCACAGTCCATAGTCTACAACCCAGTGTTACCCATATCTTACCCGATCCGTGCGTAGCCCAACTCACAATGAAACGTATTTATTCAATTCCAAAGGCCAAAGAGTCAGTTTCTTCCTATTGTTCTCCTCCATAACGACTATCTAAGGGTAGAATCGATTACCATTCATCAATAAATCCTACATCCACCCAAGAATCGAAACACTAAGTGCTCAGTTGTGTAAGTTTGTCAAGTTAATTCCAGATTTCGGCTCTGTCACTATTTCCAAGTACAATGGGTCCCAGAAGAAAGAATGTTAACAAACCTGCCCCCGTCACCGCTTTGCAATCAGAGGGTCATGACGACTCCGAAGCGAGTGGGTTTGAGGTGCAAATAAATATTACACCTGAAGATCACTCGCCTCAGGCTAGTAGATCACTGGGTAGAAGAGCTATTCTCCAAGACTCTCCTTCTCAGGCTGAAGAGGGAGGTAGTAGTTCTGATAATGGGGCAAACTTGGGAAGTCAATCTGATGCTGCTGCTGGTAGCCAATCTGCGGATGACTCGGGGGGAGTGCTGAATCTGAAAGCGGTTCTCAGGATCACTAAGTTACCTCTCCACATGTGGCTAATATAGAAGCTGAAACTAGAGTATGAGATGAAGCAATTAATAGAGAGGATGAGGAGGAAATCATCGATGATGATACCATGGTGATGTATATGAACGCTCAGGAACCTAACCCTGCATTGAGACCACAACTGATTGCCTGTTATCGCTCTATGTGGACTGTCAACTGGTCTAAAGAGTTCTTCGACAATGTCATTGTGAATAAAACTGGAGGCTTCAAGAATCGAGCAATCATGCCTGAGACTAGGGTGGTGGTAGCTGATATCAAGGAATTTCTGGACATCCATCAAATATTTCAGCTTCATCAGTTCGACTGGATGGACAATGCACCTGGAGAGTACTCTACCCATCTGACCAGAGAATTTTATTCCTCTTATGCAGCTACTTTGATGAATTTTTCTGCGGATATAGAGACCACGAAACGTGGGCAGAAAGACATGGCTATTACCTGGGGTCCACTCAACCCAATCATAGTTCGGGGCAAATCAATAAACATTTCTGAGGCTTCGATTAACAGAATGTTGCATGGCCCAGAATGCTCTACACCAGCTTCACTTGGTCTTTTCGAGGGAAAACATCATGAGGTGACTAGTGATACCACAATGGAAGAACAAGATTCTCTTGAGAGGGTTTTACGCTAGATTGCGAAGCAGATTGCAATAGATGGGGAAAATGCAGTTTGGGTTACCATAACTCCAACACTCATTACTAAAGCTTCGCTGTCTTTTCCAGCCAAGGTTTGGTGGGATGTCGTCCGGGCATAAAATGCGATCGACAGCTAATGATAACACTTTGTCCCTTTCCCTAGCCTCGTTGGTGGCAGGTATTATGGTTGGTTACCCGGTGAATTCGGGATGGATTATAGCGACCGAGATGAGAGACAAGGCGCTAAATGAGAGAGCCACACTTCTATTTCCCTATTTGATAAGGAAATTGTGTAGACAAACAGATAATCCCCCAAATAGGTTGGTTTACAGATGGTGTGATGCATTCAGACTCATTCAAGTCTCCAAAATCAAAGATATTGCGAACCATCTTTTTGGTGCGAAATCTGCAGCTGCAAGTACATTAGCTGTTGTTCCTCACGTACCAATCGACATCCCACCTGCAGATAGAGGCCCAACACAGGGAGAGTCATCACAACCTTCATCCTCAGATGCGCCACCACCTCCAGCTTCAGCCTCCCAGGCCCCAGGTACCTTTGTCACTATCCCTATGCTCTTTCTTGAGAAATTGGTTGCAGATCAACACCAAACCAGGACCCTGGTCGATCAGATTGTCAACATGATGCCTTAGTTAATAAAGACAAAAGTGTTAGCTGCGAAAAAGGAGATCAAAGATGAGATGAGGAAGGAACTATTGGTCTTAAAGGACATAATGGATTGTTTGGAGAACCTTGTTCAGTATCGATTCCACGCTGTCGGTTCAGCAAATACTGAAGAGTTTAAAGCCCAGTTGGCCGAGATGCGCACTCAGATTGTTAAGCTGGCTGAAAAGCCAATACAGGTGCCCACTCCGGTCATGCCAGATTCGTTCATGCAAATGCTCACTCAGGAACCATCTACACAGTCACTTGATCAGTTCTGGAGGAGCTCCCTAAGAGAAAATCCGGCAAGAGAAAGAAAAAATCCGGAGAATCTGATGAGGAGACACTTGATGACTTAGCCAAAGAGGAAAGGCGACAGGAAAAGAAAGCTCGTCGAGCATCAAAGAAGGCAGCTCGAGAAAAGGAAGCCTAGGAGCAACAACAATGAGATGCAACCTTAATTGGCGCTTCTGGTAGTGGAACACTTGCTCAGCGAGTGCTGACCAACCTGGTCATGTGCTGAGTTCTGAGAGTACACCCAGTAATAAGTGTGTCAATGCTGAGTCGGAGATCGGCGACTAGAGTGTCGTAGGTATGACCCCTCCTCATAGCCCTATCTATTTTATTATTCTGTATTGACTTTGAGGGCAAAGTCCTTTCTTTTGGGGAGGGGGTGGTGAGCAACCTTCCATAGCTGTTAAAAAAAATAAAAAAATAAAAAATGGAGGTTGACTCTGTGTGATTATTTGTGCATATTTTGTGTGTTGAGCTGTGCAACAGTTAGTTTGTTAAAAATGAGTAACTTGAATCTGATTTTGACTGTTACGATCTTCATATGACATCTTAGCTACTGATTTGTTGAACATTGCTAGGTTGATCGATGAATTGGTAAACCAAGAAACTGAAAATGTAGTCCTCTGTCATGAGAGTGTAGGTTTTGATTGAAGTCTAACATTAGGAGCAGAAAATAGAACTTTCCCGAGTAGTCTTGCTTGAATCTGAGAATAACCGGATAGGAAAGGATCAGTAGGCCATTTTTGTTAAACCAGTACAAAAAAAAAGAAAAAGCCAGAAATAGAATAACCAAATAAAAGCTTATCACTTCAACCCAATTTGAGCCTAAAATAAATCTTTGTTCTTACCCAACACATATTATATCCTTGGTTCTCCGAAGGTACGATATCACAACTCAAGCCAAAAGCCGAAGTTGAGGGTGATTGCAATCTGAATTGAAAGAAATAGTGAAAAAGAAGGTTCAACCAGTGAGTTGAGTGCATAGTCAAATTGCATATATAAAAAAAAAATAAAAAAAATAATGCCTATTGGGATTTGATGAAATAAAGAAAACGAGGAAATTGCTCAGAAAAGGGTTGCGTGCAAACGAAACTTTGGAAAACCAAGGGAATAGTCACTCATAGAACCAAATATCCATTCCCTAGCCTGAGCCTATGTTACAAGCCGATCAAGTCTTGCAGTGATCCTATTTCGGGTGTTTGAAAGATAAGAGCGTAGAAAGCAAGGGCAAGCATGTGGTGGTTCGTTGCTACTTTTAGAAGTTTGTTTTGTAGAGCGTGAGTGTAGTACTCAGTCCAAACTATCATGAGCGGGGGACTTCTTTGGCGTGAGGACATAGTGGTTGCATGTGCAAGTATATTGTGTGAGCTGATAATTCGCAGGCATAAGCTTGATTAACTGTGAGTAATGAGATGTCATGTATTGATCCTTATATGTTAGATTCAGGGTTTTGGGATACAAATTGTGTTTGAAATAGCTGTTGCATAGGTTCATAATTCTGGAAACGAATTGAGGGTTGATTGTATTTGTTTTGCTCATCACTTGAGGACAAGTAATGGTTCTAAGTTGAGGGTGTTGATGTGCCGTAAAATCGTGGCACATTTGATGCTTAAGAACTATGAACTAGCACTGAAATTAAGTGAAATTTTGTATTATTTGATAGGTTTGTTGAATGTGTAGGCCTAATCTGGTTGGTATAGAAAATGGAAAAGAAGTTGCAAAATGATGATGATTCAAAGTAAAGTTCACAGTTAACTTCACGGACCGTGACCTTCATTACGGTTAGTGGTTGAGCTCGTGAAAGTGAAGCAGTGCTGGGCCTTGAGAAGATGAAGAGGAGGAATAACCAAGTGTCGACCACAGAGGGTTCCACGGGCCGTAGCCCTCACCACGGACCGTGGTACCTACCGTGGAGTTGAACCAATGTGAAAGCAAAGAAGAGTTGGAAGAATGTTGGAATCAAGTGAAGACCACAGACGGGCCGTGGTCCTCACTACGAACCATGGTGCAGTCCGTAGTCCTTGTTCCAGTGGGTAGCATTGAAGACCCAAACTTTAGGAAGTCCAAGTAAAGACCACAGACGTCTTCACGGGCCATGGTCCCTATGACGGTCCGTGGTCCCAGTAGTGATGCATATTCCAGTGACCAAATTTGAAGACCCACTTTTGGGAAGCTCTAAGGGAAGACCACAGAGGACTTCACGGACCGTGAAGCCCTTGACGGGTTGTGGTAGTGGCCATGAAAAGGCCCGACAATTCAGTCCTAGTTCGATTAGGACTTACTTTTAACATTCTATTTTGAACTACTTTAGGTCTTTTTTGAAGGAATTATTCAGCGTCTTACATTTTACGATTAAGAACAGAGTATTCCACTTAGCTTTCGATATTTGGATTGCTGATTATTGTTATCAGTTGGGAATTCAGATTGAGATTATCAGCGTATCAAAGTGATTGTTGATTGGCCAATTAATTTCGTAAGTCTTTTTCAATATGTTTTCATCCCTAATTATTGACTGTTTATGTGAAAGCATGAGTGGCTAAATACCACTACTGGGGTTGTGGGATCTATGACGATATTTTAATTGTGATCTCGTAAAACAAGTAAAAGGCAGTCTGTGTTTACAACCTGTAGTTTTTAGCTTTCAATATCATTGTAGTCTATTGAGTGCACGCATTAGATGATCTTGTATCTTGTATTTGTTCAAGAGAAAAATACCAGTTAGGAAAAAAGCTGAACTAAATTAACAAATTGGAGTTAAAGCTTGAGTTCGAGATAAAGATCTTTAACACCATATCATTTCAAGCGAGGTTCAATGTTGGTAGCACTCTAAGGTCGAGAGAACATGAGTGGTCATTATCTGATTAGGTTGAAAAGAATTAGATAAATTTAACTCGCGAAGATTTTGTAAACTTTGATTTGCCTGACACTTAAATTACGGGGGAACACTAGAACTAATTTTATGATGAACACAATCCTGGCTTCTCTTAATTAACTGAATTAACTTTACAACGAGATAGTCTGTTAACCGTAATTCTGGATTTTGACGGCAATTGTTGGTAATTAGAACATTTCAACCAAACCCAATCTACTTTCTATTGTTATTTGTTTAGGAGATAATAACAACATTCGAATAAACGCAACAGTTAAACCTTATCTATAAAGAAATTCCTTGTGGGATCGACCTCAACTCTAGTTGAGTTCTGTAAATTGATAGTGACACGTTTACACTTCTTATTCGAAGTGTAAGTTTGGACGTATCAACATACTATGAGACTTGAATTCGTATATGAATAGGTTCATATCATGAGGCTGATATCCATAACTTTATGAATTAAACTTGAGATTAATGGGCTAAAGTCTTTTCCCCTCATCATGATGTTGTAATGACTGAACTTTAAGGAATACGCTACAGTATGAATAAATTGATGTACCTCCTCAACTCTTTATGAAGACATAACTATCTCATTCTCAACACTTGACTTAATTTTTCATCTTATCATCTCCCCCTTAGGTATGAGGCTGACACATTAAAGCTATGGATCTATTCCGTTATGTCTAAGTTGGTCTACATTCCTTTTTCTCTAATACTCGATAAAGGCTTATCTCATGGCTACTGAACTCTCCATAAGTAGGTACTAAGACTCCTTCTAAGACCTCTTTCTAAGATACTTCTCTTAACCTCTTCTCATTGGCTTATAAGGTCGCTTCATCTAACACTTTAAGGAAACAAATAATGCTTACATCAGCCTATTCCATATTGGCAACACAAATATACTATCTAGGCACACACGGAAAATCATTAACTTCATTTGAACCTCGTCTGATTACATATAATCTCGGGTACACCTCTTAAAGCTCTTGTTACTCTTATGACTTAGCCACTCCTCACTACCCTTATCTAAAAGTTAGGATCTCATACTTGTACCACCTCATATTCATTGCAGCTAACATCTCAATTCCTCACATACTCCTTGTAAAGTATACCTGATAAAATATGAAAACTAACATCATCACCCTCATGTTGCCATTCTTTTGATCACGATGCTCATCTCGAATTCAAGCCTAGTGTCTATTACAAAACACGAATATCAATATAATTGCTCACATAATATACCAACTCATTACTAATAGATAAAATTAAGAAACACTTGCCCCCAAAACCTCATGACAAGTAGGTCAATCTTTGTCTCTTAGTCTACCTATTTACAGATTACTGTCACAATCATTTTAATAATCTAAGTACCACTTACCTACTTAGTACACATCATTGGCTAACTAGTTCTATAGCCCTCTGAATATCATGAGATTTCCCAAAAATCATAAGTCCGACTTAGATCTATCACCTCATGAAAACTCTTACTCTTCTATTTAACATCTACACTTGGTCTTTACCAACACAATGACACATCATCAGAAACTCCTTTATATTTAAAGTATACTCTAACTCATCCTATCTAGTAACTCTTACTCTACCTCCTATCATGAACTCTATACAAGATTATAATTCATTATTCTACTCATAAAGGAAAACTCATCATTAAAACTTACTACGTGTATGACTACAACAACATAATTTGCGTGATCACTATCTCTCTTTCTTAGATTACTGAAGCTCTACCTGCATTCTTCTAACTCTAGGCACTTTTACTACTATTGCTTATAATCTCATAACTCATACTATCTTTTCGGGTGAAAACACCACCAAAGCTCTATAACACACTTCCCCATAAGGGTCTCAACTTAAACAAGGTTTAGGGAAAAGAGCCTAGAAATACATCTCGCTTTTATCTTGAACACACGATTCATATTGATAGGAGTGCATTCATTCAAAATTCAACACTTAAACTCACTTATAGGATTCTCTTAAGCCCCTCTACAGTCTCATGACTTGTCACGATCCAGACCGCCATTATTGGCACCCACACTAATCCTCCGATGAGAGAACCACTACCACAACCCGACTAAGCTACTTAAAGAAACTAACCATTTAAAGATACGAAAGCAGGCTTAAATGACGAATTAAATAATGAGTTCTCATAAACTTCAAAAGTTTAACAAAACAACTAAGCATGACCCTCACGGAAATTCAACCCCTAGACCTGAAAGTCATTGTACCAAAACTCTACTAAGCAATAAGTCTAAGAAAAAGTGGGTGCAACCACGAAAACTAAGCATAAGTAAAAGTATGAGTATATAGTCTGAGTCCGAAAAGAATGGACTAAACTAATGATGGATCCATCGCAGCCTAAAATAATAGGCTCACCCTCTAATTTGGTCTCGGTCAATGATCTCGTAACTGAGGCTTGCCATTAGCCGCCTAAAGATGCCCTGTACTCAACAAAGAAAGATCAAGTGCAGTATCTGTACACAAAACCACAGTGTACTGGTAGGATCACATAGTTTATCGGGTAAGCAAAATATAAGAAAGTAATTACAACACAGAAAACACACATAAAAAATGCATAATTCAATTATCATTTTAGGAGCAACATACAATTCCCCAATATCAATAATAAGTAGGTATTAATGTAATAATCACAAGTGGTCCTCTCATGGAACCCACTCCCAAACTATTAGTGTGTCGAAACATGACACTCGATAAATATAAATGTGTTGGAACGTGACACCCAATCCAGTCAGCACAACCATAGTCACAATCACACCCATAGTGAACAGTGCACATAGTCACACAGTCAAGTAACAAATTCATGGCATGTAATTGTTCATACTTAATCATTTCCTTAGATTTGATTCATGTTTGCCTATTCACATATATGCATGCATACAATGGAGCAATTAACAAGTATATATAACACAACAGGAAGTCAAACCATCACCTATCTTGGAACCAAGCCTAAATAATCCCAAGACACTTTAGCCTTCCCTTTCCGGAGTATTGCAACTTGTTCTTGGTCTAAAACAATTAATTAATACAAGGATCAATAAACAAGGCCTAATTTAACCGGATTATAACAAAATATAAATCCAAGGCCAAATCCATGATCCTAATGCTCAACTAGAGCTTTTCCCACCATTAAGTTCAGGCCAAAACTCTCCCCCAACGATAATTAACAAGGGTTCTAAGATCGAAGAATCGAAATACAGATTAGGGGAGTAATTAACCTACCTTTGGCGCGAGAATTTATGGAAATTTGATGAGAAACTGCCCTAGGTCATCCCTTAGCTCTTAAGAACGAGATTTTTTTTGCAGTAAATAACATTTTTGGGGTTTTTCCCCATTTAAATCGCGACTGGCCTGCCACAGCGGTCCCCTATCCCACCACAGCGGGCCCCTATCCCATCACAGCGGCCCCACCCTGGTGGAATTAACCCCGCCCGGCGACTTGCACAGAAACAGAAACTTGGAATTTGAGTTCCAAGCTCCCACCTTCAAACCTTGACGTTTTAAATCTACCCCTTCATGCCAAGATCAATTTTGAGAGTTTTTCTCGCCCGAATTCGATTTTGTGAAGCCGTACATGCTCCTTAACGTCTTGAGTATCCACTCACATGATCAAACTAATAATTAAATCCCCTATCCATTACCGGATTTCCCTAGACCTCACTTGACTCAAATTTCATTCAAGTCTGGCCTAGCGAGAAATTTCTACGTTAGTACTCAGAAGTTTTCTGGCCCAAATTCCTTCCCCATTGACTTTTCCATAATGATGGGAACATGTCGTTACAATAGATACAAATTTACCCATCACTCATACCAGAGTGATAAACTAGGAGATTGTCTAAGGCAAGAGTAGTGTAGTACCTAAATCGTCGAATAGCTGGTGATACTTGTCTCGCATGTCCTTCTCGGTTTCCCAAGTAGCTTCCTCAATTGGACGATGCTTCCATTGAACTTTCATTGACTTTATCTCCTTGATCCTCATCTTTCGAACATCACGATCAAGAATTGCAACCGGTTCGTCCTCATATTGAAGGTCTTATATAACAAAACTGAGTCCCATTTTATGATGTAATCCCCATCCCCATGATACTTCTTCAACATGGACACATGAAACACTGGATGGACTCCAGATAGGCTAGACGGTAAAGCCAACCTATAAGCCACCGGCCCTACACAATCAATAATCTCAAATGGCCCGATGTATCGAGGACTAAGCTTGCCCTTCTTGCCGAATCTCATCACCCCCTTTATGGGTGATACTTTTAGAAGAACTTGCTCGCCGGCCTGAAATGTCATGTTCCTTACCTAACGGTATGCATACTTTTTATGTCAACTCTGGGCAGCTAGAAGCTTAGCTTGGATGCTTCTCACCTTATCCTGAGCATCTTTCACCAAATAAACCCCTAAAGATTTCACGTCTCCAGCCTCGAACCACCCTATGGGTGATCTACATCCCCTCCCATAAAGTGCCTAGAACGGGGCCATGTCAATGCGGGAGGGGTAATTGTTATTATAGTAGAACTCACACAAAGGCAGGAACTTATCCCAATGCCCTCTAAAGTCAATCACACATGCCCTCAGCATGTCCTCTAACACTTGAATAGTTCTCTCTGACTGCCCGTCCGTCTATGGATGGAATGCCGTGCTAAAAGTTAATTGAGTGCCCAACTTCTCATGCAATTTTCCCCAAAACTTGGATGTGAGTTGCGTACCACGGTCTGAGATGATGGAAAGCAGCACCCCATGCAACCTCACTATCTTCTTCACATAAACCTTAGCCAGCTGTTGAGTATTATAGCCTACTCTAACTTGAATGAAGTGGGCTGACTTAGTTAGTCTGTCAACCACCACCCAAATAGAGTCAAACTTCCCCAAGGTCTTGGGAAGACCAACCACGAAATCCATAGCTATCCTTTTCCACTTCCATTCAAGAATTGGCATTAGCTGAAACAAACCTGCAGTCCTTTGGTGCTCATACTTTACCTGCTGACAGTTTTGGCACTTAGCCACAAACTCAGCTATGTCTTTCTTCATGCCAGACCATTAATAAAGTCATTTCAAATCTCGGTACATCTTGGTCACACCCGTAAAAATGGAATACCGCGAACCATGGGATTCTGTCAACATCTTCTAAATCAAGTCATCCACTCGGGGAACACAAATTCTTCCCCTAAAACTGAGCACACTACCTGTATCAAGAGCCGAATCTTGTGTATTGCCAGACACTGTCTTCTTTCTGAGCTCATTCAGACTCTCATCCTCAAACTGCTTAGCCTTGATCTCATCAATGAATGTAGGCCTAACCTTAAAGCTGGCTAACACCGCACCTTTCTTTAAGATGCCCAACTGCATGACCTTAGACTCCAAGGTTTGAATCTCCTTGGACAAAGGTCGCTTGGACACACCCAAGCAAGCTAGATTACCCATACTCACCGTCTTCCGACTTAATGGGTCTGCCACCACGTTAGCCTTACCCAGATGATACTGGATGGTAACATCATAATCCTTGAGTAACTCCATCCACCTTTGTTGTCTTAGATTCAGGTCCGTCTAAATGAATATATGTTGTAGACTACGATGGTCAATAGAAACCTCACACTTGACACCATAAAGGTCATGCCGCCAGATCTTTAGAGCAAACACTACCGCTGCCAACTCCAAGTCATGCGTTGGGTAATTTCTCTCATGCACCTTCAGCTTCGCATAAGCTATGACATTTCTATCATGCATCAACACAGCAGCAGATCCTGACTGGGAAGCATCACAATAAACAATGAAATCTTTACCTTCCACTGCAGTGTCAGAATAAGTGATGTGGTAAGAAGAATCTTGAGCTTTTGGAAGCTCTCTTCACATTTGTCAGTCCACTCGAAAAGAACCTTCTTTTGGGTTAGCCTTGTCAAATGCGTGGCGATAGAAGAAAATTTTTTCACAAACCGTCGATAGTAGCTGGCGAGCCCCATGAAACTCCTAACTTTAGCCACAAAGCTAGGCCGGACCTAGTTCTTGACTGCTTTGATCTTTTGGGGATCTACCATTACCCATTCTTTTGAAACCACATGCCCCAAAAAGACTACTGAAGTCTACCAGAACTCATACTTGGAAAATTTTGCATACAACTTATGTTTTCCAAGGACGCCCAAAACAATACAAAGATGGTCGACATGCTCTTCCTTACACTTCAAATAAACCAAAGTGTCATCAATAAAAACGATAACAAAATAATCCAGGAATGGTTTGAACACATCATTCATCAAACTCATGAAGGTTGCAGGCACATTGGTCAACCCAAATGACATCACTAAGAATTCATAGTGCCCATAGCGGGTCCTGAATGCCATTTTGGGTACATCCTCATGCCTAATTTGTAACTGATGGTAACTAGACCTTAGGTCAATTTTAGAGAAAACTGATGCATTCTGCAACTGGTCAAATAGATCATCTATCGGAGGAAAATGATAGTTATTTCTAATGGTGACCCTATTCAACTATTGGTAGTCTATGCACACCCTCATACTACCATCCTTCTTCTTAACAAATAAGACAGGAGCACCCCACGGGGAAGCACTAAGATGGATGGAACATTTATCAAGAAGCTCCTGGATTTTAGCTTTGAGATCTCTCAATTTGGTTGGAGCCCTGTGATAAGGAGGAATGGAGATAGGGCAAGTGCCCGAATCCTAGTCAATGTAGAAATCTATATCCCTATCCAAAGACATACCAGACAAATCGGTAGGAAACATTTCCTTGAATTCAGACACTATAGGAATAGACTCAATAGATGAGACTCAGCATCAACATCATGAATATGAGCCAAATATGCTAAACACCTCTGCCCTACCCATTTTCTAGCCCGAACGAAAGATATGACCTTAGCTGGCTTAGGCTTGTACACCCCTTTCCACTCTCTTCACAAAGTCTGTCACCTCATTAAAACTTTTACCTGAAGAGGTCATGTGAACAGACAATACCTATAACTCGGGGTTCAATCCCTTGAATAATAGATGAATCCTCTCCTCTTCTGTAGTCACCAACTGTGTAGCATATCTAGACAAGGCATAAAACTTAGCCTCATAAGAAGCTACAATCATACCACCCTGCTCCAAGGCAATGAACTCATCCATCTTGCGATCCCTCAAAGTCTGGGGCATATACTTCTCCAGAAACAAAGCATGGAACTGCATCCTAGTGAGTGGAGGAAGGACTGGGGATCTGCATTCCGCATAGGCCATCCACCACTGCTTAGCCTTACCTTGAAGCTGGAAGGTCACGAACTCTACTCCATGTGGGTGTACAATGCCTAACTTGTGAAGCCTCTCAAAGCAATCCATAATGAACTCATAGGCATCCTCACTCTTAGAACCATGAAATATAGGCGACTTCAGCTTCTGAAACTTAGTCAACATCTCATGCTCACTACCAGTCATCACATGACCCAATAGGGGATGGAAGAAGGCATCAATGCCTAATGCTCTATCTACCTTTGAAACAGTAGCAACAATGGGGTGATTGACTGGAGGTTGAGCAGCTTGTACTGTAGGAAGGACTCCAGAGCCGACCAACCCCTTCAGAAAGGTCATGATCTGCTGAGCTATCACTGGGTCTAAAGGAGGAAGACATGTAGTCTCAGCCCATGCGTCCTCCTCTGGTCCAACATCCTCGTCGTCTTCAATCTCCACATTCTCTTCCACATCTTCTTGGGGTGTAGGAGGGGCCTCTTCCCTAAGAACATTATGAAATGGGATCCACCCCTGGCATGTGCTACCTTTCCTCCGTCCCTGCCTCGACCACTATCTCTTGCTGCGGGCTCCTCTGCTGGCTCATTGATGGGAGCTACAGGCCTGACGGCGTTGTATCGCGTGTTAACCATCTGCGTACAGAAAAGGGAAGAAGATTAGATACCAATTTGGATAACCAAATACCAATTGAAATCAAGTCATAGCACGAAAAGGAGAAGAAAACAGAGAGATTTCCTGATGTCCTATAGCCGCTCTAGGAAAAATATAGACGTCTCCGTACTCTTCCGCAAGACTCTATTAGGCTCATTTTGGTACAATGATATCAACGAACCTGTGCTCTGATACCAACGTTGTCACGGCCAAGACCGCCGTGATTGGCACCCACACTAACCCTCTGGTGGGAAAAACACTACCACAACCTGAAAAAGCAACTTAAATAAACTAAACCATTTAAAGATACGAAAGCAGGTTTAAATGACGAATTAAATAATGAGTTCCCATAAACTCCGAAAGTTTAACAAAACAACCAAGCATGGTCCGCGCGGAAATTCAACCCTTAGACCTGAAAGTCATTGCACCATAACTCTACTTACCAACAAATCTAAGAAAAAAAGGGTGAAACCCCATAAACTAAACATAGGTAAAAGTATGAATAAATTGTCTAAGTCCAAAAAGAATGGACTAAACTTATGATGGATCCATGTCAGCTTGAAAGAACTGGCTCACCCTCGAATCCGGTCTCGGTCAATGATCTCCTAACTGAAGTTTGTCAGTAGCCGCCTGAAGATGCCCTATACTCAACAAAGAAAGAGCAAGTGCAATATCAGTACACAAAACCACAGAGTACCAGTACGATCACACGGCTAATCCAGTAAGCAAAATATAAGCAAGTAATTACAACATAGTAAACACATACATACAAAATGCATAATTCAATTATTATTTTAGGAGCAACATACAATTCCCCAATATAAATAACATGTAGATATGAATGTAATAATCACAAGTGGTCCTCTCATGGAACCCACACCCAAATTGTTAGTGTGGAACATGACACCCGATCAAATATATATGTGCCAGAACATGACACCCGGTCCAATATATGTGTCAGAACTTGACACCCGTCCAATATATGTGTCGGAACGTGACACCTGATCCAGTCAGCACAACTATAGTCACAATCACACCCATAATGAACAGTGCATATAGTCACACAGTCAAGTAACAAGTTCATGGCATGTAATTGTTCATACTTAATCATTTCCTTAGATTCCATTCATGTTTTCCTATTAACATACATTCATGCATAGAATGGAGCAATTAACATGCATATATTACACAACAGGAAGTCGAACCATCACCTACCTCGAAACCAAGCCTGAATACTCCTAAGACACTTGAGCCTTCCCTTTCCGGAGTCTTGCAGCTTGTTCTTAGTCTAAAATAATTAATTAATGCAAAGATCAATAATCAAGGCCTAATTTACCCGAATTATAACAAAATATCAACCCAAGGCCAAATCCATGATCCCAATGCTCAACTAGAGCTTTTCCCACCATCAACTTCAGGCCAAAACCCTCCCCCAATGATAATTAACAAGGGTTCTAAGTTCTACGAATCAAAATACAGATTAGGGGAGTAATTAACTTACCTTTGGCGCGAGAATTCTTGGAAATTTTATGAGAAATTGCCCTAGGTCATCCTTAGCTCTTAAGAATGAGGTTTTTGCAGAAACTAATGTTTTTTGGGTTTCTCCCCAGTTAAAGTAGCGACTGGCCCACCATAGCGGTCCCCATCCCACCACAACGGGCCTCATCCCTCCACATCGGCCCCCTCCTGGAGGGATTAATCCTGCCCCGACGGCTTGCACGGAGACAAAAACTCAGAATTTGAGTTCTAAGCTCCTATTTCACAACACACCTTCAAATCTTGACGTTCTAAAACTACCCCTTCACACCAAGATCACTTTCGGTAGTTCTACTAGCCCGAATTCGACTAAGTAAAGTCGTACATGCTTCTTAATGTCTTGGCTATCCACTCACAGCATCAGAATCATAATTAAATCCCCCATCCATTACCAGTTTGCCCTAGACCTCACCTGACTCAGATTTCGTCCAAGTCAGGCGTAGGCGAGAAATTTCCAAGTTACTACTTAGAAGTTTTCTGGCCCAAATTCCTTCCCTATAGGGTTTTCCATAACGATGGGAACGGGTCATTACATGACTTCCTCAAAATTTTTGCTAAGACTAACTCATCCATAAGGATCTGAACTTTGATTTTCAACTACCTTGAGTATGAGGAGTAGTCGAATGAATAGGAGGAACACACGAGTTAGAGTAAGTTCCTTATGACACAACTCTACTGCATGATTGAGAGTATGAAAGAAGGGAAACTTTTCTTAAATGTCTGTAATTCCTAATTTATAGAATTGGGGCGCTAAAAACCATAAATAAGATCTTACTTGACACGACTTTATAGACACCCTAGGACACTTGGACTTTGTGCTCTGATACTAAGTTTGTCACGACCCGAGCCTACACCTTGGACGTGGATGACTCTCAAGAACCATTGACGGTCCCCAAGAGAACCTTCATCTGGAATGACTACAAGCGGAAGACTAACTCAAGTGTATATAAGAATTAAATTGAAAGAAATAATAGATCAGTAGTACCTTTAAATCCCAAAACTCTCTAAATATACTAAGTATGAGCATAGGTTTTCAATAAAATATCTGAAACTGAAAGACTCTCCAAAACTGTCTATCTGTGAAGCCTCTGCTATACAAAGATGAGTATTGAGACAAGACCCATGACTCCTCGAAAAAAGTTCTACTAACAACAACTAAAATTGGAGTACTCCGAAAGCAAAGAGGCCTCACTAATAAGAAGACGAGTTGATGAAGTGATCTCAATAGACTCTTGTTAAGGATCCTAATAACCTATATCTGCATCATTAAAATATCCAGGTTGAATGACATCACTACATTTAATCTGCGAGTATGTAATATAGCTGAATAACAAATAACTGAAAGAAAGGGCTGCAATAGATAACAATGTACTCAAGTTGAATGAAAATAAATAAAGGAGTTAAATAATTCAAACTTCTACAAAATACTTTCTCATATCTAAACTCAACTTAATAAGTGATGTATAAAAATACACTTTAACTGTATTGGGAAATTCTCTAACCGACAACCATCACTATGAGCTACATGTACATCATCTCGCCCACGCTGCCAGAACTATCCTATACCTTGCCGGGGTATAGAACACCTCAACTAAGTGAATCCACTAAACTATGCTTAAAAATCAATAAGAAGTCATCTAAAAAGTATGACCCTTTACCCATGTTGGCATACATGATTTATGAGGACTTTGAGTTGTCTGAACTCGGTCCTCATATCGGTGCTTAATACTACTCCCAATAATATACTCATGCTCATATGTTTAAAAACATAACTATTTCTCTGGTTTGAGATAATTTCTCAAACTACCCTCTTAAAAGAGGTAACTGCTCTTGAAATATCTTTTGAACTCATAACTTATTTAGAAATCTCAGTTATTCTTTTATCGATGTAAACATTAATAACTCTGGGAATACATAGCCCCTTATACTCTTACTCAATTCATACTTGAAAATTCATTCTAAAAAACATATCAAAATCATATTTTAATATGATCATTGATGACTCGGGAAGTCATACTGCATAAACATTGATGGTATATCTAGATACCATACTTTTCAAACATTGATGGCATACTCAATCGTCATACTAATTATGTTTTAGAAACTCTTTCTCAAAACTCATCTTTACTTCCTCAAAAAGTTAGTTTAAAACTGAAGTGTTGAATTTAAATAGCTTCTCAAGATTTATAACTCAATTCATAGGGTGCATTCGGAATTATGGACATGAACAACTCAACTCAGGGATCTTAATAGCAATATGGAAACTCAATACTCCAAATTTAAGAACTCAACGATAGTACTCATCTAAAAAATACTCAATTCATAGGGTTCATGCTGAAATATAGACATGAACAAATCAACTCAAGAATATCGATGAACAACATATAGCAACTCAACCATTAGGAATAGAATTTCAAAGAGAATTCGGAACTCAAGAACTCAAAATCAACTCATCTTAAAAATAAACAAATCTAGGGATAGAATACTAGGTTACTCTTTTCTGATTTGAAAGTAGATGTAGGGCGAGAGGACGAACTAGTCCAACACTATGATAGCCTTACATACCTAGAAGAACAAAGTTCTTTGAAGAATCTTGAAGATGAACTTGGTTAGAAGCCTTGAAACCCTAGCTTGAATGAGAACTATCAAGAAAACCTTTCTTGAGATTCTTGAATTAGTTTCTTGAAATCTCTATGACCAATAATTATGATTTTTATTAGTGATTCATAATTGTATAGAGGAATTTAAGTTGTAAAGATTGGAATTCTTGAAGAAAAAATTCCTTGAAGAAGAATCTTGAAAAAGATTGAAAGAATCTTGAATGGAGTTTTCTACTTTGATTTTTCCTTAGGGTTTTGCCTTATGGTTTTGAGAGAAGAAAATGGGGGATTCAGAGATGAAAATCTAATTGTTTTGAGCCTTTAATTAGTAAAGAAATTATCTTAGGATTTTCTTAGAGGTAAAAAGATAGAAACGACCCTCTTTAATGTTTTTCTGTCGGCTAATTCGTCACTCCACTGTATCAGGTTACCAAAATGGTCATAACTTCTTACTCAAAACTTGGATTGTTGCGAAATTGGTGGCATTGGAAAGAATATTCAAATACCTTTAGTTTGATAGGTTATGAGCCATGTAACTCTATATAATCTAAGAGATATGGTTTTTTGAAGTTGACCCAAAGAGAATCTTACATCAAAACTTAATTGGTAATGAAACTTTCAACTCAACTTTGTTCTAGCAGATTCTAGTTACCTTAGTTAATATAAAAAATCATTCCCACACTTAAGAATTTGCCTTTACATATATGAGAATTTAAGAATCACCTGGTACGATCTTATTCACAAATGAAGAATGGTTTGGATCTTAACTTAGAAATTTTTGGGGTGTTACAAAATATTGACTTCTTAAATGAGTGGAATGACTCGTTGTTATTTTTCTTAATCAATTCTTTTGAGATTTTAATATAAAAACTATTCTAATATATATTATTAATATGTATGAAATAATATATTAATATTACAACTTTTCGCTAATGATTTAAAATACATGTCGACATAAATATTACATCTAATCTATTTAATAAGTAGAAACTTGAAATAAGGTGAAGGCAATAAATTATTTGAAAGGAACTGCAAAGCATTAGTAGTACCTTCTTAAAATATTATTTTACTAAAAAATATAAAATAAGTAACAACGACAGTATATTAATAATAATATTAATAAAGATGAGAAATAATGGTAAAAATAATTTTTTTTTTGTTAATAACATAGAAGATCAAGAATTTTTTTTTGTAGAAAAGAGGGGAAAAATTAAATTTCAATAATTGCATAACATAATTCCGTTGTATACAATCATTTTTTACTAAATTTTCTCAACTAACATTTATAAACAATACAAAATTACTCCTTCAATTTCATATTATTTAAATCATATTTGCTTAACACAACTCTTAAGAAAAGCATTAATAATATGAGTATGTTTTACTTAGTTAACCTTATTGATAGTGCTTAGCAACTCTAATAGCTTGTTTGGCCAAACATCTAAAATCAACTTATTTGACAAATTCTTTTCAAAAGAATATCTTTTGTGAAATTTTTTTTGTGTTTTGTAAATATATTTTAAGACACTTTTGAGTGCAACTAGTGTGTGAGAAGTTATTTTTAACTAGTGCAACACCGAACGTGCTAGACGTCAGATAAAATGACATTGAGGGTCATTACATCTATTTAGTCTCATAATCTCCCTACATATTATTCAAAGAATTCTTTTTATCTTGTTGTGTCGTAATTTTTTCTTTCGCTGTTGATGAATTAGATTCTACTTCTATCTTAGATAATAAAAAGACTCTATGTCTAAACCTATGATGGTCTCGTAGTCTCAAGAAGGTGTTTTGTGGGTAATACTTCAATATTACTCTTTTCATCTCATTTTTTGTAATGTCATTTGAATGGACTTTATGTGTACTTATACCATTATAGGATTGTTGTTGAGAAGTTATTTTTATAGATAAAGTATAACATCAAAGATAGAAAAAATGACATTGCATTAAACAATCATAGGATTGCATGAAATATTCTGGGAAATTCTAAATAGTATCGTTCTAAATTAAGGTAAATAATATTATTGCTTATACATAGAAAAAATATAAAAGTCAGATGTAAGGATGTTATGGAAGCTTATCAAATCCCGCTCTTTCAAAAAAGATAGTCCTATTTCTTGTAGTAATGTTCCACAATAATATTCACTTAAATGGAAAGTTGTTATACTTTTGATTGATTTAAGTAAGTAGATTTAACAGTTTATGGCGATAATCACACATTGAGGGGATTTTTGATCTATAAGACAGGCATGTCAACACTCTCTTTCCAAATTAAAAACTAAAATATTAATATGTGTATGAAATAAAGATAAAGGGTTACCTTTTTTAGATGGTAAAAAAGTTAACCAATTTAGTAAAAAGAGAAAAATAGAGAGGAAAGGATGTCCAGAAAGGATTCCAAATAAAACATTATTGATGTCTAACAATTAAGACATTACATAGCCCTAAAAATTCAATATCGAGTCTCTATTAACAATTCCATCTTTTAGAGTGATCAATCAATTCAACTATTCATTATCTTCCCCATTCAAGAGTCCTAACTTTATCATTTTCATATCATACTTTTTTTGTAAGCAATCCTTGTTCTCTGTTGTAAGCGGATCCCCATTGTTTCATAGTTCTTTGGGTGTAATCTATTTTTTATTTGTCATTTTCTTTGTGATTTTAGGGTATCCCTTTTAGAACCTTAATTCTACTTCCGAAACAATGACGGTTAAAGTTTTAAGGATCAGATGACTACTAAATTATTTTTATTGCTCAATTCAGTTGCATTGAAGTACATCTTTTCTTACAAAATCCATATAAATGAAGCTATTCAAAATTTAGAACGAGTCAATAGATTGATGGTAAAAAATCCTAACCTTTTCGAAAGAACTTGACAGTTGGATAATGTTGTAGTGGTAAGAAGGTTCATTATTACCTGAGCGAAAGCATATTATCTTCCTCCAATTGTTGCTAACACCTCGGTATTTGAAAGATCTAAAATTAGAAAGAACTAAATTGGAAATAGCAATATTTGAACTTTCGCAAGTTATGAATTTTGGATCAACTTCAAACCGATGATGAGTTAGGTGACCCATAAGATATCAAATGGAAGGTCTTGGAATCCTCTTTCCAACACCACCGAGTTTGCTAATTTTTGAGCTTGTATGAGGGAGATATGCCCGTTTGAAGTCATGCTGTCTAATTAAGGAAAGTTACCCGAAAATATGAGGGGTATTTTGGTCTTTTGCTTACCCCATCAGCTTAAAATGAATTATGGTAATATTTAAGGGTCTAAATTGATTTGGTTCAGTTTTCACAATCCTAATTTACGCTTAGGGTTTTAGAAAAGTGTTCAAGAAGAGAAAAGAGGAGAAATGAGGGAAGATTCAAGGCGTTTGTCAAGATTTCTTGCGAATCAAGGATTGTTTCGCCAAGCGTTTGATCCCTAGAGGTATGTGAGTTCTCATAGTGTTGGGTTCGTTCACCCACACACCAATTGTGCTGTTTTAATGCAATTTCGTTTTCAAAGCTGAAGGATTTGAGTTCTTGATGAGTTTTCTTGAAATTCAATTCGTAAGAGGTATGTGAGCCCAATTTTGTTGCTGATGCTTTGAGCAGGTTATCTATGGGTACTACTTCCCATGTTGAGGAAGACAAGAAAGTGTTAGCCAAAGATGTGTGCAGACTTGCACGTTTGGGAGTCCGGTTAATTGATTCCAATGAAGGTGGAATGGTGGTGATGAATGGGGATGAATCATAACTAGTTTCCGAAGTGAGAGAGAAACAAGACCAAGACCCTATTTTGCTTGAATTGAAGGCAAATGTTCATAAGCAAAAGGTGATGACATTTGAACAAGGGGGAGATGGAGTGTTGAGGTATCAAGGTAGATTGTGTGTACCAAAGATGGATGAACTTCAAGAGAGGATCATGGAGGAAGCTCATAGCTCCAGATATTCTATCTATCCTTGTTCCACAAAGATGTATTGTGACTTGAGAGAAGTCTATTAGTGGAGTAGTATGAAGAGGTGTATTGCAGAGTTCGTTGCTAGGTGCCCCAATTTCAAACAAGTCAAGGTAGAGCAATAGAGGCTCGGTGGTATGGCTCAGAAAATAGATCTCCCAGAATAGAAGTGGGAGATGATCAATTTGGATTTTATTACTAGTTTACCATGGTCTCGCAAGCAGCATGATTCTATTAGGGTGATTGTAGATCGGATGACTAAATTAGACCATTTCTTGTCGGTAAAGACTACTTTTTCAGCAGAGCACTATGCTAAGTTATATATTAAAGAGATAGTCAGAATTCATAGAGTTCTAGTGTCCATTATTTCAGATAGAGGTGCGCAATTCACTGCACAATTCTGGAAGTCTTTTAAGAAAGGTTTGGGTTCCAAGGTAAATTTAAGTACTGTTTTTCATCCTTAGACTGATGGTCAAGCAGAGCGTACGATTCAAACTTTAGAGGATAGGTTGAGGGCGTGTGTGATTGACTTCAAGGGTAATTGGGATGATCACTTACCTCTCATTGAGTTTTCTTACAACAACAATTATCACTCTACCATCCAAATGACTCCCTATGAGACTCTTTATGGGAGAAGATGTAGATCTCCTATTGGATTGTTTGAGGTTGGAGAAGCTAGGTTGATAGGACCAGACTTGGTTCATAAAGCTATGAAGAAAGTGAAGACTATTGAGGAAAGGTTGAAAACATCGCAGAGTCGTCAAAAACCCTATACTGATGTTAGGAGAAGAGACTTAGAGTTTGAGGTTGATAATTGGGTTTACTTAAAGGTTTCACCCATGAAGGGTGTTATGAATTTGGGAAGAAGGGGAAACTCAGTCCCCGGTATATTGGTCCTTACAGAATACCAAGAGGATTGGCAATGTAGCCTATGATTTGGAGCTATCGTTAGAGTTAGCAGCACTACATCCGATATTCCACATTTCAATGTTGAAGAATGTATGAGTGATCCTTCACTTATTATACCAACTAAAGACATTGGTATTAAGGATAGCTTATCTTATAAGGAGATTCCCGTTCAGATTCTGGATCATTAGGTTCACAATTTGAGAACCAAAGAGGTAGCATCAATCAAGGTCTAATGGAGGAATCAGTTTGTTGAGAAAGCTACCTGGGAGGTTGAGGAAGATATGAAGAAGAGATACCCACATCTCTTTGAGTCTGGAGAACCAAATCATGGTACTAATTCTTTTCTTCGTACTTCTTAAGTTGAAATGTTGTGTTACTTTGCATATTGAGTGTTTGAGCTGAGTGTTAGATGCTACCACCCTTGGTCTACTTAAAGTAATCTCATTCGAGCTCTAATTTTCCCAAGGGGAAGATATTGTAACACCTCGGTATTTGAAAGAGGTAAAATTAGAAGAACTAAATATGAAATAGAAAAAATCTCAAATTTTGCAAGTTATGCATAAGTTATGAGTTTTGGATCAACTTCAAACGACCATAACTTTCAGTTCATTATGAGTTAGGTTGCCCACAAGATATCAAATGAAAGGTCTTGGAATCCTCTTTACAACACCACCGAGTTTTCTAATTTTTGAGCTTGTATGAGGGAGATATGCCCATTTGAAGTTAGGCTTCCCAATTAAGGAAAGTTACCTGAAAATGTGAGGGGTATTTTGATCTTTTCCTTACCCCATCATCTTAAAACGAATTATGGTAATATTTAGGGATTTAAACTGATTTTTTTCAGTTTTCACAATCCTAATTTACGCTTAGGGTTTTAGAAAAGTATTCAAGAAGAGAAAAGAGGAAAAATGGGGGAATATTCAAGGGTTTCGTCGAGATTTCTTGTGAATCGAGGATTGTTTCGCCAAGGGTTTGATCCCTAAGAGGTATGTGAGTTCTCATAGTGTTGAGTTCGTTAAACTACACACCAATCATGCTATTTTAATGCAATTTCATTCTCAAAGTTGAAGGATTTAAGTTCTTGATGAGTTTTCTTGAAATTCCATTCATAATCTTGATTGTTGGGATTTTGATGAGTTCTTGAGATAAAAGTTAGTGATTTGACGGTTGTTTTGAGTAGATTATTGTGTACTTATGTTGGGTATTCGAATCTAAGTGAGTGGGGGAAGAAACCATTCTATCCTAGGTGAGTTAGGGTCAGAAAATGAGAAAGAAATTTGTCGGGGAGTTGTGGGCAGTGGTTGGCGCGCCGCCTCACCAGTGCGCCAGAACTTGTGTTCTGTAGTACAGGAGCTAGGGCCCTGCACCACTCAGTGTGCCAGGGTCTCCTACCCATCTGAGTTCTTTCAAAGGGTACCTTTCCTCCCCTTTGATTCTAACTACTCTAAACTACTTCTAAACATCTAGAAATCATTCATAACATGAATCATAACCTTGAATTCATAATTCAAATTCAAGGTAGAGTTAAGAGTTAAGTCTTGAGAGTTCTTTCGAGTCTTTTGCAAACATTTTTAAAACTTGTTTTAAGACTTGAGCATTTGAGTTGAGGAAGAGTAGAGTTGAGTTCATTTTCTTTAAAATGATATATGGGAACTAAGTATTCCCAAAAGAAAATGTTTTTACATTTAAGATAAGAGGAAACGCCGATTTCCAAAAGAGTTCATGAGTAGTTTTAAGTACTATCTCTTTTTAGGGAAACCTTTTGAGTAATAATCTCAAAGTTGAGGGTGAGGAAATGTTTTCTTTAAAACATATGAGCTAAGTAATATTTTGGGAGTAGTATTGAGCACCAATATGGGGGAGAGTTCAAACAACTCACAACCCGTATAAACCATGTAGCCAACGTGGGTAGAAAGGGTCATACTTTTTCGATGATTCCTTCTTGCTTTTTAAGCATAGCTTAGTGGATCCACTTAATTGAGGAGTTCTATACCCCGGGAAGTTATAGGATAGTTTTGGCAGCGTGGGTGAGAAGTTGTATCATCACATAGCTCATAGTGATGGTTGTCGGTTAGAGAATCTCCCAAATAGAGTTTATTTTGTATTTTTGTCTACAAACTGAGTTATATTTTATTTTCAATTACATTGAGTTGTTATCTACATTTCTAAAGCTTTTCTTTATATCACGTTATTGTTATTGCTTTTATATTGAAATGAGGTTGAGTTGAGTTGAGACGAGGTAAGTTGTTTCTTCAGTTCCAGTTTAAGCATATGTCATGTTTTAGATTTCCCCTCACATGCTCGTACATTCCATGTACAAATTCTATTTTTCCTGCATCTTTTATGAATCTTTTATGATGCAGATATAGGTAACCAAGATCAGCAACCAGTGCTTCGTTGATCTAGTTGAGTTCTAGAGTTGTTTGGTGAGCCTCCTTGCTTCCAGAGGATCCCTTCTTTATTTTTAGTTATTTCAGTTGTTAGGATGATCGGGGGGGTCTTGTCCTGACATCCCTCATAGATTAGAGGCTTCATAGATAGATAGACAGTAGTGTAGTGAACCTAAAAATAGATAGGTGAAACTAGAGCCTAACGTATGAATTTTTAAAGTTTAAGCATAAATTGGAAGTAGTCACTTTTGGAAAAAAAAGTTCAGAACCTGGAAATTTGGTTAAGTGTGGGAAATCAGTGAGTTTTTGGCCAACTTTGAGCAGTCA
>JAJOOE010014448.1:0-39353 GCA_036250405.1 Solanum raphanifolium
TGATAGGTTAGATGTATTTTAATGGTGATTTCACCTAGTGGTTGTGGTTTAATCTAAAGGGTTTGTAGTTGCAAATACAAAGCCACCCATGTGTTTTCGGCTTGCCCGAGAGGGAGGTCGCGAAACCAAAACCACTAGACTCATGGCCTAAGGAGTGGGTTGACATTAGGTTCTACCCGAGAGGGTGAGCCCTAGTCCCATATCCTAACACTCAGCTCGAGAGAGTGGGGTAAGGCGTAGGCTGGTCTTCATCAGGCAAATTGGTGTCCGAGAGGAACACATTTGAAACGGGGTAAGTTGCCCGAGTGGGAACCTATTTCCATTTAAAGCGTAGCCTAGTCACTATTAATTTGAAATTTTCTATCGAAAGCATGTACCCAACAATTTATCTCAACTTGTATTACGGTCATATCCCAAGAACCTTTCCCCATACTTGATTTTGTTGTTTATTTTGCTGTTTTAATACTTGTTACAAAACCCCCTTTTGATATTTGACACTTTTGTGTCACCCCCTTTAATTTACAATGTCTTTTATCGCAAATGTCTTTAACTACGACTGACTTGAATGAAATTCTAATTGGTTATTAATTTTCAAAACCGCTCCCTTGGGACACGACCCCAACCCTTGGTTGGGTTACTATATTATCAATGATCGTATATACTCATACCGTAGGTCAGTGTCTTTGGTCACTATAAGCATCAGGTAACTCTAAGCTATACTTGTGCTATGTAAGAATGACATCCCATACTACCATTCATACTAAGTACCACTTTGAGGCCACCATAGATGAACTTACCAATCTTCATACTCATGTTTAGTCAATACTCAAGCAAAAGGAACACATACATTTCATAAGTCATGACAAGGAAAGTAACTCATAATACAATCCAAGTAAAGCATGCATCATTAGATTAAGCCTTTAATTCAACATTCTCATTAGCTTCGTTAAGAGCACATTCATTCATTAGACATTAAGACATTGGAGAATCACATCATAGCCCTCCCAAAGCCTACTCTTGCTATGTATGAATGGCATCCCATACTACCATCCACATTTCATAAAACCTCTTGAGTAACCATAGCACATATCTCACATGATGGGAATAAGAGTTAACCAACATAGACCATGTGGGCTTAACATGGAATCCGGTGTCTATCCCACACCGTAAAGGGTTGGTCTACTTGCCTAAGGTAGGATCGGTAACAGTTTAGCTTAGGTGGATCCACTAGCTAATAACCTATGTGGGCACATAGTTATGGGATAAGAAAGATGTTCATTGAAAGTTAGCCTAACGTTGGGAGAGCTTCCATCTTACCATATCCACTCGGTACTAAGGCTCCATTCCCATAGAGTAGTTTATTCTCATTAATATTATTACACTTGAGAGGAATGCCATCAGCCTATCAACCCAAGGTACATTATAGAACACATGCAGAGAATGTCATTAGCCTATCGATTCATGTTACATTATTATGATAGCTCATTGAATCCTCATGAAAAGAATGACATTGTCCTATCGAATCAAGATTCAGCATTACATTAGTTCATTGACTAATTATGAAAGGAATACCATTGGCCTATCGATTCAAGAGTCATCATTACATTAGTTCATTGACTCGTTATGAAAGGAATGTTATTGGCCTGATTCAAGAGTCATCATTACATTAGTTCATTGGCTCATTATGAAAGGAATGCCATTGGCCTATCGATTCAAGACAAAACCTTAGAATACTTCATTAGTCATTTATGAAAGGAATGCCATCGGCCTATCGATTCATGTTCATTAAGTCAAGATACATTACACTACAAGAAAATGGGTCTTTAGCGACAGGAAAATTAGTCTCTAAAAGGGAAAATCCAGTCGTTATTGGTCATTTACGACTGGACAAAAATTGGTCATCGTCCGTCGTTAGTAGCTCCGACGTTAATACTAGACGACCAAATTCAAGTCCGGTCGTTAAGAAATCTTTAGTGACGGCAAAAAAATTGGTCATTAGATCTTTTTTGCAATCACATTTCCCCTTTGTTAATTTTTATCTTGGTTGCTAGATAACTTCATATAGTTATATTATAAGCTCTTTTAGCGACTGGAATCCATGTTAACAACCACGTATTTCCCTTTGTTGATATTTTAAAAAAATAAATATTATTAAATAAAAGCTTACATTTTGTCTGATCCCTTGTGATTGATAATTAAAAATCATTATATTTCATATATATGTAATTAAACAAACATTTCCAATGTCATAAAATAGATTCAATAATATAAATTGATGATAATGTAAGTACGTACGTAGTTAATTACGTACAATGAACGAAGAGTTTCTAAAAATCCTACACAAAGAAAAATAAGAATCTAGAATGTATATATATGTAGAGATCCTAATTAATAATTTAAAGCAAATAGCCTATTTTTGTAAAATAAGTTTAATGAACTTCTTGCACTTTAACTTGTTCATCTCTGCTAATATCTTCAATTGTTGTTTAACTCGCTCCACATGACTTGAAGATCCTTCGTCACTTCAAATTCTTGATCATGATCTGTTGCAAGGATAAATATTTGCATCAGTTAATTGAATAATTCAATCCGATATATATGTTGCGGAGACATAAATAATGATTGATAATTATTTTCTCATCAAAAATTCCAGATTGTAAGAAATTAAAATGATTTGTTTCACAAGAATATTCGGCAAAGTACAGAAGCACAACGTTAACAACATGTACTTATAATACTAACTAATTTAATTCAGAAGAAAAGAACTGAAAGTGCAGAAGTTTGAAATGCTGCCAGGGAGACTGCTCTTAGTGAAATTAATGAAAGGATAAAAAAACAAATGATGAAAAGAAGGATAAGAAGGCAGAGATTCATGTCAAGTTACAAAAAGATAGACGAAACAGTAATATGTCCAAAGGGGAATACTTTTGATTTTAACTGGTCACATGATGAGCTAGCTGCTATTGATACTTCATGCCTTAAGCAGTAAAAAGCTTACTGACCTGTAAAATGATTCAGCAATTACTTTATTCACTTGATGATGGTGGTGATGAAGGATCTCTAAAGATTGCACTATCAAACATTTCACATTTCTTCTCTATGTTATCCAAGCGTCTTTTAATTGATTCATTTTCTTTTTGAGTCGCATTCAGTTCTTCTAATAGTGCAGCCTTTTCCTTTCGACTCGTATTTAGCTCTTCTAACAGTGCAGTCTTTGCAGCGCTACCTCCTTTCAAATCCCTACTGGTTATCCCACCACCAAATCCAATCACATGACTCTTGCTTTGAGGTCTGAAACATCTTTCTACCACCTCGATATTAGTAAGAGACGGCTCAACTTGTAGTAGTTCTTGAATTTCATCCTGTAAAATACAAGAAAATTAAAGGATAATGCAATATACATTCAATAAAAGTATGTAACCAGAAATTTGTAAATGGACATACATATTTTTTATTAGTTTCAGGCTCGAGAAGCTTGTTGTCCTTCTTACGAGTCTCAAAGAAGATAGTCGCCATGTCCGGTGGATTACCATGCTTTCCTCCCTTAATATTCAAACAGTCATGTATTTGAAACGAAGAGGAGCTTTCTTAATAGGAGTAGAAGAATCGCATACGTACCAATTCATAAATTATCTCTCTAATTGGCTTGCTACCCGTACGGTGAGGCATACTCAACTTAGACCTATTCCTTGCGTCTAGACAATAGAATGTGGAACAAAAGTATTTCAGTACAAAAATACAAAAGGTGCAACAACTAAAATTATAGTTAATCGGCCAAGAATTAATAAATCAATCAAACAAGTTCGAGAGGGGATTGACAAACCTAAAAAATAGTTATATCTCCTACATGCTAAGATACTTGAATCATAGAACCAATTTGTGGAGTATTTAAGTAAATAAAAATTCTAAGCAGATGAAGAATGGTAAATGTTCTGGTGTTGTGTTGATGAAATAAAAAAAATAGATACTGAGAAAAAAAAGGGGACGACAAATTAATAACCAACAATTCTAACTCTGCGTTTATTAGATTCTTCTTGACATGTATAAATGAATCCAATGGAGTTCTGCTATACATGAACTTGATCAGGTCCACAAACTTGAAGTTGCATGTTAAATTCTCCAAGAAAGTAGGGGTTACCTCTAGGTGTGTATATTAATGCAAATAGAATTGTGCTACAGAAAATTTAATCAGGTACACTAATAGTTGATTTAGTAGAAATGACAATAGTTCTCAGTTTCTCTGTACAGCCCACTGAATCATATCAAAAATCTACGAGCTTTATTTTTTATCTAAAAGAATCAATGTGGACAATTTCTGGAAAACTGTCAACTAATAAAAACTGAAGGTAGATGCAACTGAATTTTAAATCCATTTTAGTATACAATTGAATTTCAAAGATAAAAAAAACCATACAGAAAACAAGAATGAGACAGCATATAAAACGGCAAAAACAAATTGAACTTTATAGAATACAATGAAAGGAAGCTTAAGTATTTGGCTGAGAGAAGGATAAGAAAAACTAACTATTTCTCGCTGCTCTGCACTCTAGATTAACTGTTTCTCGCTGCTCTGCACTGTTTCTCGCTGCTCTGCACTCTAGATTACTTAGCTAACCTAGCTATTAATCAAACATATATACAAGAATTCAATGAATTTGGCGAGTTACCAATAGCAGAAAAACACATTATAAATATGGACAAAACACAGATTCCATCCAGCAGAATAAGAACATGGCAAATTAGACAACATGAAGATACAAGTTCAGACATATAGACAAAAAAGGAAGGGGATCAGCAAAGCAATTTACATAGAAGTATGCCCTCAGAAAGGGATCATTACAATTGATAAAATAAAGTTTTTCCTAATCTACGTTAGCACACAAAAACTTTCACAAAAAGACAGGGTACATCATCATCTGTAACATTCAAGCATGTAGCAATAAATTATGTCCCACTTTGGATTTTATCTATTTTTTATTACGTAACTCGAATCTTCCAATTCTAAAATTGCAATAATTCGATAATCAAAAATGGAACCTGACAAAGACTAACATAAAACTACTTGATCTGTCTCAAATGAGTGCAATTTTTGTACAAAAACTAATCGAAAAAATGTTGACAGATACAAAATTGCAGCTCCAAGTACAATAGAGTAACAATAAGAAGAAAAAACTAATCAGATGTGATATATGTGACTAAGGCTATAGACTGCTTCACAAACAATTGCTTTCTACTATAGGAACATGTTGCTCTCTTACTAAATTTCATGTCATTTCCCTATAAAATTCAGTCAAACACATACTAAACAGTAATAGATAGTGTGCTGAACCTTGGCACATATAGAAGTTCAACACAAAATTGGTTTTATTTGGTAAAGAAACTTTTGGCTGGATGAGAACAAAGACCATATACATTAATTCTGATCATACATAAAAAAAGCTATGATCTTCATGTTTGATCTGAAAGGCTTATTCTCGATTACAATATTAGGGGATAAAGAATGATTGAATACAAGAATTAGATAACATATAAAGCGCCAATAACAAATTGAACATGATGGAATACAAAGAGGTGGGTTAAAGGATTTGACAGACATAAGGAGAAGAAACACTTACAGTTCTTGTAGCTCTGTACAATCCATTTATTCTATATTGATAAGAACTCTGTCCATTCATATAAACTATCTTTCATATAGAATAATCAATAAGTACAACGCACAAAAGATTGTATTTTAGTAAAAACAATATCTAACGGGATGAGAAACAGAGCACAACTCCATCAATCCTAATCATACCTAAGATATATTCTTGATGAGTCCAGGGACAATCTTAGTAGATAAATAATGATCAATGTTTCCTCTAAACATTATAACGTCACATCCAATTTCATATAAAATTGAATTCCAGATACAAAAACAACTTTCAGACAAAGATAAAATCGTCACACCAGTTCCACTTAGAATTGAATTCCAGAACGCCAAAAACAAATTAAACTTGATAGAATACAAAGAGGTCAAATGATTTACCAGAGAGAAGAGAACAATCACTTACTATTGATTTTGTAGAGGAGGAAGTTCTGATCAATTGCTCTGTAGATTCAAAGCTTACTCTGCTTGAAAAAATGAAGAACAAGAACCTCTCTGTAGATTCAAAGCTTACTCTGCTTGAAAAAGTGAAGAAGAGGAACCTCTATGTAGATTCACAACTATCTTATTTTCTCTTACGAACGAAGAAAACTGAAACCTAGTGATGAGCCGCCGTGGATCTAATGAGAAACGTACGTAGGGCTTCTCTCAGATTGTTTCTCAAATAAAACTGAGGGAAAAATACGCGACTTTTTTTTTTGTTTAAGTTATTATTTGTAAATTTAATATTTAACCCAAATATAATTATTCTTCAATAAAAACAAATAAATAATATATATATATATATATATATACTAGTAATTTGTTTTAACGACCGGAAAATAATTTTAGAACGACTAATATTTATCCTCTCGCTTATAATATATTAAAAACTAACTCTAGCGACCAAAAAAATTATTTTGTCGTTAGGAATACACTTTTTACGACCACATCTATGTCCCTTCGTTAAGAAATGGTCGTTAAAAAGCACTTTTCTTGTAGTGTTAGTTACACAAAAAGAGGTTGTCTAAGCATACCAATTCAACGTACATCAATCAACATTACTTTTATTTATACAAAAAGAGGATGCCCTAAGCCTACCAATTCAAGATACATTAATCAACATTACTTTTATTTACACAAGAAGTGGAAGCCCTAAGCCTACCAAATTAAGATGTAACATTACATTGAAGAAATCTTTCACATTCTATCATCATCATTCATAAGTGTATAATTGAGAATAACCTTTCAATAATAACACAATTGCATTCTAGACATGATCACATTACTTTCATTGAAATCACAAGCATATACATAGCATCATGATTATACACCAATCCTTCATACTTGCCCTTCAAGGCCATGAATCACAATTCACCAAAACACCTAGAATACTACAATATAGGCATGAATAATGAAATAATTCAATAAACTAAATCAATATAGACTTAATCTCTTCACATGGTTCCATAATCAATAAATCCCAAATAACAATTCACAATTTAGTATTTTGGGGGAAATCATGGGTTCACGGGAGAATTTCATCATAAATCAACATTAGTTCCTCAATTCAATAATAATTTATCATAAATAAACCTTTGAAAATGTTTTGAAGTTGAACCCATGACTTAGATTGAAACCCTAACTTTTGGGGGATTTTTGAAACTTTGAAATCATGTTTTTGAAGGGGATCCTTGGATGGAAACTAACCAAGGATGAAGACTACCATTCCTTGATTGAAGAAACTCCATGAAATTGAGTAAGGAAGATGAACTCTTGAACTCCAAACCTTGACTTCTTCTTTTCTAATGGAGGTTTCTAGAGAGAGAATTATTTGTAGGGGAAGTGGTTTCTATTTTTGAGTTTTGGGAAAATGAATTGTAAAAGGGTGTTTAATAGTTTAAAAAGTCTTAGATAAGTTAAGTAAAACATATAAACCGTCCCCAACAAATAACTAATTAATTTGGAATTTACTAAATTATCCCTCTAATGGCCGAGATTGGGCATAACCTACGGTGGTGACCTACGCCCCTTGACCTACGGACCGTGGGTGCATTAACGCCCCGTCCTGCTGGTCCGTAGGTTAGTTCAGAGACTTTTCATCTTGGGTCCTGACCCATGACCCTCACCTACGGGGCGTGGGTCCACCTACTGCCCGTAGGTGCCATCCGCAGGTGGCCCTAAATTAGCAGTTTTTGGCAGATTTAGGGGTCTTGGGGGTTAGGCTTTAGGGTCCTCCTCAAGAACCCTTGGTTGGTCATTGGGGAGTCGTACCTTGACCTTTATTCCCTAAACCCCTCAACCTATGTTCAAGTACTCCTTTTACAACGTAAAACCCCATAACAAACTCAACAACACACTCATAAGGCTCTAGTTTAACCTACTTTTTTTTCCAAGTCGTTACAACAATAGTCTCATAATGAAAATAAAAGACATAAAGGAACTAGTGGATGTTTTCTTCGAAGCTAAGAGACTCACCAAGATCAAATCCTTGCAACTTCTAGAAACTTATCTCTAGGAGTAGAACTAAATCTCTAAACCCTACATTTGATGAGAATGTAGGCAAAGTATGTGTTAGTACAAAATGTACTAAATATGTTAGCTAGAATAATCATAACAGCATAATACAAGGGTAAGTCAATATAAGGCATAATCCATAATCATATGAAATACTTTATGAAACATAAACTATAAGCATAAGAGATAATTTCATAATAATAAGCAAAGTCTCCAACATAAGCATCATATAAGCCTTACTCAACTCTTAGCCATTCATATCATAAAAGGACTATTCGCAAGTAACCTCAAGGCATACTTGTGCAATGCATGGATAGTATCCCATAATACCACCCAAGCTAAGCATCCCTCTTTGGTCATCTTAATCATAGTCTACATGCATAGAAGAGTCTTAGGCTTCCATATCATAAGAGTACTATACTCTTAAGTAACCTCAAAGCACACTTGTGCAATTCATTAAAGGCAATAAATACTACCCTTCACACCAAGCATAACCTTTAAGTCATCATTGTCATACTTACCCTCTTTTAGTCTCATTATAAACTTATCTCATATGGACAAGGGAACTATCACCTTTAGTCAATCATATCTTGGAAGGCAACTATAGCAACAACCCAAGCTAAGTCTATACTATATAAGAGAACACTTTATAAGTAGCTTCAAGTTATACTTGTGCAATGTATGAATAGCATCCCATACTAATATCCACACTAAGTACCACTTTAGGCTATCATACATACTCACTAGTTGGGGACTAGTCCCTGTTTACTATTTTCCATTAATCATTTAGGTACTTCCCTACTTAGTACAATGCAAGTCAATACACATGAATGAGTTCTATTTATCCATTTAGGGCTACCAAGGAATAGCACCCTACTAGGCTATACCAAACTACCATGGATAGCATACTATCATGCAAGTCCTAGCTATACAAGGTAAGGTACAATATTCCATCCTAGCTACCATGCAAGCTACCCTTAGGAGAGTGTGATTCCTCAATCCCAAGATTCCATGAAATGATCTTGGCCTAACCAAGTCATGCTACCATGAAGGCATTCTACAATACAAGTTCAAGCTACCCTTCGGAGAGTATAAGTCCTCAATCCTAGGCTACCATGACTACTACTAACTCAAGCTACCATGAAAGCATCACACAATACTAATGCAAGCTAATCCTAGGAGAGTATGGATCCTCAATCCTAAGCTATCAAGCTTTGTCTTGTCTTAGCAAGTCAAGCTATTCATTAAAGAATACTATGACTCAACTTCAAGCTAGCCTAGTCTAATAAACATGATTCATTTTAGGTGAATAAGTCTTCCAACCTAGAATCATTTTATGTGAGAAAGCCTTTCATCTCCTATCATATTCATGCATAATATCATATATAGAATTCTACATTAGACATGGATATCATCATAAGTCAAGTGATTCTATCACTTCATACATTCTATCATTCATAAGGTAGGTTAGGTGAGTATAAGCCTTTCACCACAATTCTACCTATTAGACTTCTATTCTCATATAGACTTTACTCTCTAAGACTCAAGACAAATAATTCATCACATTGGCTTTACTCTCAAAACCCTAGTGATCAACATTCATGACTAGAAGCCTTACTCTCAAAGCTATACTCATACGATCATCATTATACCTAGATTTCATGGTATTCTATTCATATTCTTCATTATTAGGTGATTCTAGTCATAATTGATCGTAAAGGTTCAAGTTCTAACATTACTAGTTATGATCCTTCATATTCAATAAAGTCTAGTTCAATTCATAATTATATGTTCCTAACCTTGAACAATTACTACACATGACATTGATTTGAGCAGATCAATTCTAGTTCTTCAACTTCACCTTTCATGGCATAAACCCACACAATATCAAATTCATCAATTAGGCTAGGGTTTACAATAAAAATCACATAAATTCATCATAATATCATAATTCAATGCTAATTCAGTCATAATTAGGTATTATCCACTAGATTGGAATCATACCTAAACACTACCCACAATGTAGGAAGAAACCCTAGCTAGAGTTTGGTTTTGACTTCACAATTAGGGGAAAAACTAGGTGGCTCTATGGGTGGAAGATTCCATAGATGATTAAGAAACATATCTAAATTCAAAGCCCTAACCAAGCTTGAAATAATGGAGGAAATCTTCCCCTCTTCCTTCACTTTTTCTTCTTCTTCTTCACTTCTAGAGAGAGAATTATTTGAGAGAATTTGGATTCATTGAAGAATGAATTAATTGACTTAGTTAAAGGGTCTATTAGGCTGATATAGGTGGTTTAATAACTAACTAACCGACCTCCCTTAACCCCTAATTAATTAGTAATTAACCCATAAGTCCCTTAACTCAAAAACTGCCCTTACCTACGAAATCCCCACCCACAGACCGTGGGTGGGTTCACGGATCGTGCTGCACGCTCGTTGGTGCTCGACTGTGGAAAAATGTTGCAGCACAACTCAGGCCTTGACCCACGAGCAAGATCTACGGAACGTGGGTGGACCTACGCTCTATAGGTGCCATCTGTAGCTCACTCAAAATTGAAGATTTAGGGACTGTTTTGCAGTCCTCCTCAAGGACCCCTTTGATTGGTCCTTGGGGAGTCGTGCCTCAACGTTCAACCCCTAAAACCTTCATTCTAAGTACTGGAATCATTTTTACGATTTTAACCCTCATATCAAACTCTAAAACTCTCATGCAAGACACTAGAATTCTCTAGTTTAGTTCTCTAGTTTCCGGGGCATTACAATATCTCCCCCTTGGGATCATTCATCCTCGAATGACGATTCTAAATACTTATTAAGGTCACAACTCTAGACTAGCAGCCCATCATGCATGCAGTACATCTAAATGCACACAACCAAGGAAGAAAACTTCAATTCCAAGCTAAACACATTCAATGCAACACAAGGGAGTAGGAACTACTTCTCCCAACCCAAAATGCATGAAGTTCTATATTTACTCATTTTCAAGGAGGAACTAACATCTCCTAGCTAAAACATGCTCATCACACACCCATGGAGCCTAAATGCAAATTACTCTCAAAAGTGTTTATTCAAGGAGGAATCTTTCAACTCTAAAGTAAGGCATGCTCATTAACTCATCTCACGAAGTCTATATGCAACTCTACTCAAATGTACTACAACATGAGGCAAAAGAATGCATATATGTCATTTCTAACAAGACCTAAGCATTTTCATGAACATGCATATTAGGAAATCATGGAAACACATAATCACACAATAACCCTACTAGATAGGCACAATATCCCCCCCCCCCTCCTGGGAGTAAGCCTACACAAACTCTTTTAAGCATCATTCAATCTTAGGACAATTTCAAAGTCCAACATAACAAGTCACAAAAGACAAGAAATACGGAAATTTACTAAAGCATAAAACACATACCAGAAGCGACATAAGGAGATCACTCTTGATCTTCTCTAGATTATATTAGAGAGCATAAAACCTATTCTTCTTTTGAGGCTCCACATCCCCACTACTAGAGGCAACTTGCTTACCCTCTCTTCTTGTAACCTTAGCCTTTGGGGAATCTTTCATCTTGTGGCCACTCTCACCACAACTAAAGCAACACTCTCTACCTGCTAAACACCTACCCTCATATCTGTTACCACACCTAGCACAAGGGGGCCATATGGACTCATTACTTTTCCCTTGTGGCCTAAGGGTAGACACCCTCTCATCCTTATGCTTAGGAGCATTAGAAAAGCCTTGTCCGTAAAACTTTTGTCGATTCCTAGAACGACCATGTCCATCGGACCCATCATGAAAGGACTTATCATTATTCATCCTAGACCTCTTTTTCTCCCTATATTTTTCCTCTTCAATCTTATCCTCCTCCATTTGTTGAGCATACATCATAAGACGTGAGATATCCATATCATCAAGGAGCATTGTCGTACGTCATTTTTTTGCTACCACTTTGGACACACCCATCAAGTACTTACTTATCATATCCCTTGGACTTGCTACCATAGATGGAGCATACTTAGACAATATGGTGAATTTCAAGCAGTACTCTTTAACACTCATACTACCTTACTTAAGGTGGATGAATTCCTCCTTCTTTGCCTCCATCAACTCCCGGGGAAAGAACCTATCTAGAAACGCCGTCTTAAACACTTCCCACTATATGGGACCCACTTCTAACGGCCTAACATCCTTCCATTGCTCATACCATATTTGGGGAACAACTTTCAAATGGTAAGTGGCTAGCTCCACTTTCTCTATCGAAGTTTCCCCCATGATAGCAAGTGTCTTATAAGCCTCCTCTATGAACCCATTTGGATCCTCTTCCACCTTGGAGACACTAAACTTCATAGGGTTCATCCTGAAAAACTTTCTCACTCTAGAAGCAGCCATCCCCCTTATTGGGTTTGCCGGAGCCACACCATCTCTATTGGATTGCGCTCTCAAGGCTTGAGACAACAATTCCATAGAAGCCCTAATCTCTGCAAAAATGACATTCTCAACTGGAGGGTCATTCGGAGCTTGAAGAGCATCTTGGTGTGAAACTTGGAGAGGAACCTCTTGCTCCTCATTGCCTTCCTCACCTCTCCTAGCATTTACCCTTGTATAAGCCATACCCTGAAAAACCATAGGACACGAATTAGAGGAAGGACCTACTAGAGCCAAACTCTATGGCACGACTTAGAGAATGAAGAAGTGAGATTTTCAGAGCATCCAATAGCCTCATATTCATAAATGTGGCACACTTAAGATTTATGAACAAGACTCTACTAGACGTGGTTTGAGACAATCCTAAAACCATTCTAAACCTTGTGCTCTGATTACCAAGTTTGTCACGACCCAGGGGTAGACCCTAGATGTAACATGGCATACTTGACCCCGAAGGGGTCTCATATAAGCGCTTAGCATATCATAACATAAGATAATAGAAAAGTACAGAAAATTTAAAAACTTTTATCCATACAATTGAAGTAATTTTCATAAAAGCAAGCGGAATTCTTTACTACACTTTGTCTCAAACCATCTAATACAACTTTAGAATAAAAATCTTGGGACATAGCCAATACAATAGTTTCAACATGAAAATAAAAGACATAAAGGAACTAGTGGATTTTGTCCTCAAAACTATGAGGACTCACCAAGATCTTCAACTCCTTGCAACTTCTAGAAACTTATCTCCAAGAGTAGAACTCAATCTCCAAAACCTACATTTGATGAGAATGTAGGCAAAGTATGTGTTAGTACAAAATGTACTAAATATATTAGCTTGCATAATCATAAGAGCATAAGACTAGGGTTAGTCAATATAAGACATAATCCATAATCATATGAAATACTTCATGAAACATGAACTATAAGCATAAGAGACAATATCATAATAATAAGCAAAGTCTCCAACATAAGCGTCATATAAGCCTTACTCAACTCTTAGCCATTCATGTCATAAAATGACTATTCTCAAGTAACCTCAAGGCATACTTGTGCCATGCATGGATAGCATCCCATAATACCACCCACGCTAAGCATCCCTATTTGTTCATCATAATCATAGCCTAGATGCATAGAAGAGTCTTAGGCTTTCATATCATAAGAGTACTATACTCCTAAGTAACCTCAAAGCACACTTGTGCAATGCATGAAAGGCATTCCATACTACCCTTCACACCAAGCATAACCCTAAAGTCATCACAGTCATACTTACCCTCTTTTGGTCTCATTCTAAGCTTATCTCATATGGACAAGGGAACTATCACCTTTATTCAATCATTTCTTGGAAGGCAACTATAGCAACAACCCAATCTAAGTCTATACTATATAAGAGAACACTTCATAAGTAGCTTCAAGTTATACTTATGCAATGTATGAATAGCATCCCATACTACTATCCACACTAAGTACAACTTTAGGCTATCATACATACTTACTAGTTGTGAACTAATCCCTCTTTACTATTTTCCATTAGTCATTTAGGTACTTCTCTACTTAGTACAAGGCAAGTCAATACATATGAATGAGTTATATTTATCAATTCAAGGCTACCAAGAAATATTACCCTACTAGGGTTGACCAAACAACCATAGAGAGCATACTATCATGCAAGTCAAGCTATAAAAGGAAATGTACAATATTCGACCCTAGCTACCATGAAAACACTCTATGATGCTAGTTCAAGCTACCCTTAAGAGAGTGTGATTCCTCAATCCCAAGCTTCCATGAAATTGTCTTTGCCCAACCAAGTCATTTTACCATGAAGGCATTCTACAATGCAAGTTCAAGCTACCCTTAGGATAGTATAAGTCCTCAATCCTAGGCTACCATGACTACTACTAACTCAAGCTACCATGAAAGTATCACACAATACTAATGCAAGTTAATCTTAGGAGAGTATGGATCCTTAATCCTAAGCTATCAAGCTTTGTCTTGTCTTAGCAAGTCAAGCTATTCATTAAGGAATACTATGACTCAACTTCAAGCTAGTCTAGTCTAGTATACATGATTCATTTTAGGTGAATAAGTCTTCCAAGCTAGAATCATTCTATGTGAGAGATCCTTTCATCTCCTAGAATATTCGTGGATAATATTATATCTAGAATTCTACATTAGACATGGATATCATCATAAGTCAAGTGATTCTATCACTTTAATCATTCTATCATTCATAAGGTAGGTTAGGTGAGTATAATCCTTTCACCACAATTCTACCTATTAGACTTCTATTCTCATATAGACTTTATTCTCAAAACTTGAACATACATAATTCATCACATTGACTTTACTTTCAAAACCCTAGTGATCAGCATTTATGACTACAAGTCTTAATCTCAAAGCTATACTCCATACATAATTATTATACCTAGATTTCAAGGTATTCTGTTCATATTCTTCATTATTAAGTGATTCTAGTCATAATTGATCATAAAGGCTCAAGTTCAACATTACTAGTTAGGATCCTTCATATTCAATAAAGTCTAGTTCAATTCATGATTATTTATTCCTAACCTTAAACAATTACTACACATGACATTGATTTGAGAAGATTTATTCGAATTCTTCAACTTCACCTTTCATGGCATAAACCCACACATTATCAAATTCATCAATTAGTCTAGGGTTTACCATATAAGTCACATAAAGTCATCATAATATCATAATTCAATGGTAATTCATTCATAATTAGGTATTATCCACTAGAATGGAATCATACCTAAACACTACCCGCAATGTAGGAAAATACCCTAGCTAGAGTTGGGTTTTGACTTCACAATTGGAGGAAAACCTAGGGGGCTCAATGGGTGGAAGAACCCATAGATGATTAAGCTAACCTAACTCAATTCAAAGACCTAACCAAGCTTGAAACAGTGGAGGAAAATCTACCCCTCTTCCTTCTCATTTGATTCTTCTTCTTCACTTCTTGAGAGAGAATTATTTATAGGGAATTTGGGTTCTTTGAAAAATGAATTAAATGACTTAATTTATGGGTCTATTAGGGTTATATAGGTTTAATAAATAACTAACCGACCTCCCTTAACCCCTAACTAATTACTAATTAACCCCTAAGTCCCCTAACTAAAACACTTAACTCAAAAACTGCCCTTACCTACGAAACCCCCACCCATGGACCGTGGGTGGGTTCACGGATCGTGCTGCACACTCGTAGGTGCTAAACTACGGTTAAATGTTGCAGGACAACTCAGGCCTTGACCCACGAGCAAGAGCTACGGAGTATGGGTAGACCTACGCCCCGTAGGTGCCATCCGTAGTTCACTCAAAATTGCAGATTTAGGGACTGTTTTGGGGACCTCCTCAAGGACCCATTTGGTTGGTCCTTGGGGAGTCATTCCTTGACGTTCAACCTCTACAACCTTCATTCTAAGTCCGGGAATCATTTTTACGATTTTAACCCTCATACCAAACTCTAAAACTCTTATGCAAGACTCCGGAACTCTCTTACTAAACCCTTTTTCCACACTACCTAGAGAATGTGAAGGTCTAGCTCTGAAATTCTGGGAATTCTGATTCTAGAACTCACCTCTGTTTCTTGGTGCAGGTGCACTAACAGATGATGGAGCATGTCCCTTTTGTTTCTATTGTAAGGAAAACTAGTTCGTATTACCCTTTTGCTGCCCAGACTCATTCCCTGATGTCTTAGCCCTATTATTCTTAAACTCTTTTGTATCCCTCAGCTTTTCCTCCTTAACTTGTTGCACATGGATCATTAGCCTTTCTATGTCCATATCCCCTATCAATATACTTGCCTTGCCTTCCTTGCTTGACAGACAAGACAACCCAGCAACGAATAAACTCATCCTGCTTATCATGTCAACATCATCTTTGGAGCATAGTGGGAAAGCTGTGTGAACTTCCGACTGTACTCATCAACACTCATAGACTCCTACTTAAGGGTGAGAAACTCTCTTATATTTTCCTCTTGCAACTCACGGGGAAGGGAAACGCCTCATAAAAGAACTCTCAAACACAACCCAACTCACTATCGGCGCATCCTCATCCCTATTCTTTTTCCATTCGTTGAACCATATCCTAGAAACTCTAACGATCTAGGGGTACACCCTAGATGTAACATGGCACATAGAACCTCGAAGGACTCAATATAAGCCACTTAGCATATCATAACATAAGATAACAGAAAAGTGCAGAAATTTAAAACATTTTTCATAACAATCGAAGTCTCATAAAACAAAACGGAGTCTTTAACATTGTCTCAAACCATATAAACAAATTTGAATAACACTTGGGACCAGCCCATGCAATAGTTCTAAACATAAAGAAAGACATAAAGGAAAAGTGATCAAATCCTCATTGCTATGAGGACTCACCAAGTCTTCAACACCTTGCTTTTACTAAGAACCTAGCCACGAGAATGGAACTCAATATCACCGGACCCTACATTTTATAAGAATGTAGGCAAGAGTATGTGTTAGTACAAAATATACTAAATATGATAGCTAGCATAACATAAGGGTTAGTCAACATAAGACATGTACCACAATCATAAGAGATATCAACATAAGGCATAGGCTATAGACATAAGAATTACATCATGTTCATAAGCATAGTAAATCCTTAGATATTCATACCATAAGAGAACTACTTCATAAGTAACCTCAAAGAATACTTGTGCAATGCATGGATGAGACCCCATAATCCCACCCACACTAAGTACCGCTTTTAGGTCATCATAATCATACTTACCATCTTTGGATCTCATCCTTATGTTGATTCTCATAGACAAGGGATTTTCACCTTTAGTCCAACATATCATGGAAGGCAACTATTGCAACAATCCAAGTGAAGCATACAACATATAAGAGAACACTTCATAAGTAGCTTCAAGTCATACTTGTGCAATGCATGTATAAGACCTCATAATCCTACCCATACTAAGTACCACATTAGTCTATCATACTTAAATGATTACTATTTATCATTTCTAGACTACCAAGGAATAGCACCCTATTAGGCTAAACCAAGCTACCAAGGAATAGTCACCATATTGGGCTAGACCAAACTACCAAGGAATAGTCACCATAATGAGCTAGGCCAAGCTACCATGGAAGGCATACTATTATGCAAGTCCAAGCTATACAAGGAAGGGTACTATTGCTCCATCCTAGATACCAATGAAATGGTTTGGCCTAACCAAGTCATGCTACCATGCAAGCATTCTATGACGCGTGTGCAAGTTACCTTTAGGAAGAGTATGATTTCTCAATCCAAGGCTACCATGAGATCTTCTACTCAAGGTATAATGAAATTGTCTAATATTACCAAGTCAAGCTATACATGAAGGGATTTCATAACACAACTTCAAGCTCACATGACTAAACATGCTTTCATTCATTTTAGGTGAGCAAGCCTTTCAACCTAGAATCAATCTATGTGAGAGAACCTTTCCCCGCCTATAATATTCATGCATAGGTGTGTGTGAGAATATCCTTTTAACAATACCACAACTACATCATAATCATAGACACTTCACTCTCAAAGTGTTCCTTAGGCAGATACATAGGTTCTATAAGAACATGCACAATCTCATACTTGACCTCCTTGAGGTTTCTAAACTTTTCTTTAATCATCATATCTAGAATTATATCGTTAGACATGGATATCATCATAACTAAAGTGATTATATCACTTCATACATTCAAATATTCATAAGGTAGATTAGGTGGGTAAAGTCCTTCCACAACAATTCTATCTAGTAGTCTATCACTACCATATAAGCTTCACTTTTAAAGCCTTAACATACATAATTCGTCATATTGGCTTTACTTTCAAAACCCTAGTAATAAAAATTCATGATTACAAGTCTTACAGCTATACTTCTTACAATAATCATACATACCAAGATCACAAGGCATTCTAGTCATATGCTTTATTCTTAAGCAATTATAGTCATATATCATCATAAAGGTTCACTCTCAAGCCTTACTAGTCATGATCCATCACATATAAATTATTATAATTCAACTCATGTCTACATGATTTTATTCTTGAACAATTACTATACATATCACCAATTCTAGAAGATCATCTATGAATCCTCAATTTCCCTTCACAAGGCATAAACCCAAATTACTTCAATTTCATCAATTAGACTAGGGTTAACCGTGGAAAACATGTAATATCATCTAAAAAACATGATTCACTACTAATCCAATCTTAAACAATCAATATCCACTCAATTGGATCCATATTCAACTCAACCCAAAGGAACTCTAACTTGAATTGGGGATTGAATCTTCACAATTGTGGAATAACTTGGGGACTCAATGAAGGGAAGAATCCATGGATGAATAAGCAATCATACCTTATTTATAAAGCCTTACAAAGCTTGTAACAATGGAGTATTGACTTGACCTAGCTTGATTATTTTCTTCTTCTTCTTCTTCACTTTCTAGAGAGAGAATTTCTTGGAGAGAATTGGGTTCTTATTTTAGAGTTGAAATACTTACTAGGATCAATGAATTTAGGGGTCCAAAAGCTTTATATAGGTGGTATAGGTAAGGTTAAAACGACACCCTTAACCCCTTATTAATTCTGGAAAGTTCCATTAATCCATCACTTAACCGCTTAAGTCAATATTCTGCCTCACCCACGAGACCACGCCCACGAGCCGTGAGTGGACCCACGGGCCGTGCTGGTCAATCGTGGGTGGTGGTCTGAGGAAGTGTCTGTTGGACCCTGAGCCACCAAGCCATCCACATAGCGTGGAGCCCCGTACGGGGCGTAGGTCCCTTCGTCGGTGCACTGCCTTGGGCAGTTTGCTAGGGTCCTCCTCAAGGACCCTTGGTTGGTCCACGGGGAGTCATACCTTGACGTTATTGCCCGAAACTCTTCATTCTAACTACAGGAAGTTAAATTCATGACTCTAACCCTCACGACAAGCTCTAGTTTAGCCTACTAATTTTCAGGGTGTTACAATATCTCCCCCTTAGGAACATTCATCCTTGAATGACGATTCTAAACACCTCTTAAAGAAAAACACTCTAGACTAGCAGTCCATTATGCATGCAACACATCTAAATGCACACAAGCAAGGAGGAAAACTTCAACTCCAAGCTAAACATACTCAATGCGACACAAAGTAGTAGGAACTACATCTAACAACCCAAAATGCATGAAATTCTACATCTCCTCATATTCAAGGAGGAACTACCATCTCCAAGCTAAAAGCATGCTCAACACACCCTCATGGAGCCTATATGCAATATATACTCATAACATTCTTCCAAGGAGGAATCTCTTAACTCCAAGCTAGGACATGTTCATATATTCATCTCGTGAAGTTCTATAGATAACTTATACTCAATGCACTACAACATGAGGAAAACAATTATGCAAACTCATTTTCTTTATAAACACAAGTTTTCATGAACATGCACAACATAAGAAAATCATTGAAACATCTAAAACACGCATGGCTTCACATAAAGGAAAAATCATGAGGAACTCATCATCTTAATGCTAAAGGAGGAATACAAGGAAACGGGATGATGATATCGGGACTTATTAGTGGCCTTTGGCATCCCAAGTAGCACCCTCACCAAAAACCCTCACTCAAAGAATACTCCTTAACACTTTCATGGAAACAACTTCCTTACTCTTCTATTTCTTAACTTGCCGGTCCAAGATCCCAACTAGTATTTCTAAATTAGAGATATTCTCATTAACTCCCAACTCTTCTTAAGGAATTTATGAATGTCGGACCTCCAACACCCTTCTATATCCTAGAGACATGGAAAATCGAATACACCGGTGCCACTCATTAAGCAACTCTAGTTCACAAGCAACCTTAACAACACCATTCAAGATTTCATAGGAGCCTACAAAACTGGGACTAAACTTCCCAAAATCACTACACCTCTCAAGGTGAGAATTTTAAGCCAACCTAAATCATGAACATCAATAACACTCAACGACCTTGCTATCTAAGCACATCATCTCCCCCTTGGGAGTAAGCCTATACAGACTCTTCTAAGCCTCATTTCTTTCAATTCTAAGGTCGGAGCAAGTTATCACTAAACTTTCACATTCTTCACACAAGAGGATTCTAAACCAGGGTGAATTAAACTACTACTCTTTAGACAAGTCTACTCACCCAACACATCTAGGCATTACTTAAACATCCTATTCCTCAAGTCTACACCAACATACTTAAAGCTCAAAAATGGCCAAGTAGGGTTCTTCTATCAACAACACATAACAATAATGCAACCAATCCATCCTAAGGATGTCATCTAATTCTAGCATATCAAGTCATATCTAGTCACATAGCCGTAATTTGTATCACAACCAACATTTTCTCCGTCGATCCTTGTAGCATGAGCCATTCGAGTGGCCATATTCTCAAGACCATCGGATAAAGAGTAGGAGGGAGATCTTATAGAGTTAAACTCTATGGCACGACTTAGAAAATGAAGCTGTGAGATTTCCTAAACATCTAATGGCCTCCTATTCATAAATGTGGCACGTTTCACATTTATTAACTTGACTCTACTAGACGTGGTTTGAGACATCCTAGAACCATTCTATAATGTGTGCTCTGATTACCAAGTTTGTCACGACCCAAGGGTACACCCTAGATGTAACATGGCACATAGAACCCCGAATGATTCAATGTAAGCCACTTAGCATATCATAACATAAGATAATAGAAAAGTGCAGAAATTTAAAACTTTTTTCATAACAATCAAAGTGCGATAAAATGAAGCGGAAGTCTTTAACATTGCCTTTAACCATCTAAAGAACTTTGAATAACTCTTGGGACCAACCCATAAAATAGTTCTAAACTTAAAAGAAAGACATAAAGGAAAGGTAATCAAATCCTTGATGCAATGAGGACTAACCAAGTCTTCAACTCTTTTCTTTGACTAAAAACATAGCCACGAGAATGGAACTTAATATAGCCGGACCCTACATTTCATAAGAATTTAGGCAAGAGTATGTGTTAGTGTAAAATGTACTAAATATGATAGCTAGCATAGCATAAGAGTTAGTCAACATAACATGCATATACCACAATCATAAGAGATATGAACATAAGGCATAGGCGATAGACATAAGAATTACATCATGTTCATAAGCATAGTAAAAACTTAGATCTTCATTCCATAAGAGAACTACTTCTCAAGTAACCTCAAAGCATACTTGTGCAATGCATGGATAAGACCCCATAATCCCACTCACACTAAGTACCACTTTTAGGTCAACATAATCATACTTACCATCTTTGGATCTCATCCTTAGCTTAATTCTCAAAGACAAGGAAACCTTCACCTTTACTTCAACATATCATGGAAGGCAACTATGGCAACAATCCAAGCTAAGCACAACATATAAGAGAACACTTCATAAGTAGCTTCAAGTAATACTTATGCAATGCATGGATAAGACACCATAATCCTACCCATACTAAGTACCACTTTAGGCTATCATACTTAAATGATTACTATTTATCATTTCTAGACTACCAAGGAATAGCACCCTATTAGGCTAGACCAAGCTACCAAGGAATGGTCACCATAATAGGCTATACCAAGCTACCATGGAATAGTCACCATATTGGGATAGACCAAGTTACATAGGAATAGTCACCAAATTGGGCTTGACCAAGCTACATAGGAATAGTCAGTATATTGGGATAGACCAAGCTACCATGGAAACATACTATTATGCAAGTCTAAACCATACAAGAAAGGGTACTATTGCTCCATCCTAGCTAACAATGAAATGGTTTAGCCTAACCAGGTCATGCTACCATGCAAGCATTCTATGATGCTAGTACAAGCTACACTTAAGAAGAGTATGATTTATCAATCCAAGGCTACCAAGAAATGGTCTTATATTACCCAGTCAAGCTATATATGAAGGGATTTCATAACACAACTTCAAGCTAACATGACTAAACATGCTTTGATTCATTTCAGGTGAGCAAGCCTTTCAACCTAGAATCATTCTATGTGAGAGAATCTTTCATCTCCTATCATATTCATGCATAGGTATGTGTGTGAATATCCTTTTAACAACACCACAACTACATCATAATCATAGACACTTCACTCTCAAAGTGTTCTGTAAGCATATACATAGGTTCTATAAGGACATGCAAAATCTCATACTTTACCTCCTTGAGGTTTTTAAACTTTTCTTTAATCATCATATCTAGAATTCTAACGTTAGACATGGATATCATCATAACTCAAGTGATTCTATCACTTCATACATTCAAACATTCATAAGGTAGATTAGGTGGGTAAAGTCCTTCCACAACAATTCTATCTAGTAGTCTACCATTATCATATAAGCTTCACTCTTAAAACCATAACATACATAATTTATCATATTGGCTTTACTTTCAAAACCCTAGTAATCAACATTCATTACTACAAGCCTTAATCTAAAAGCTTTACTTCATACAATCATCATACATACCTAGATCACAAGGCATCTAGTCACATGTTTCATTCTTAAGCAATTCTAGTCATATATCATCATAAACGTTCAATCTCAAGCCTTACTAGTCATGATCCATCACATATACAGTATTCTAATTAAATTCATGTCTACATGCTTTTATTCTTGAAAAATTACTGTACATATCGCCAATTCTAGAAGATCATCTATGAATCCTCAATTTCCCTTCATAAGACATAAACCCACATTACTTCATTTCCATCAATTAGACTAGGGTTAACCATGGATAACATGTATTATCATCATAAAAACATGATTCACTAATAATTAAATCATAAAAAATCAATATCTACTCAATTGGATCCATATTCAACTTAACCCACAATATTGGAAGGAACCCTAACTTGAATTGGGGATTTCATCTTCACAATTGTGGAATAACTAGGGTATACCTTGATTATAAAGCCTTACAAAGCTTGCAACAATGGAGTATTGACTTGACCTAGCTTGATTCTCTTCTTCTTCTTCTTCTTATTCACATTCTAGAGAGAGAATTTCTTGGATAGAACTGGGTTCTTTTTCGTGAGATAAATTAATGACTAGGATCAATGAATTTAGGGGTCTAAAAACTTTATATAGGTGGTCTAAGTAAGGTTAAAACTACACCACTTAACCCCTAATTAATTCTGGAAAGTTCCATTAATCCATCACTTAACCACCAAGTCAACATTCGGCCTCACCCACGAGACCAAGCCCACGGGCCATGAGTCGACCCACGGGGCATGCTGGTCAATCGTGGGTGGTGGTCTGAGTATGTTTCTTTGGGACCCTGACCCACGAAGCCATCCACGTGGTGTGGACCCTCGTTCGGGGCGTGGGTCCCTTCGTGGGTGCACTACCTTGGGCAGCTTTCTTGGGTAGTTTGCTAGGATCCTCCTCAAGGACCCTTGGTTTGTTCTTGGGGAGTCGTACCTTGATGTTCTATCCCAAAACCCTTCATTTTAAGTATGGGCAACTAAATTCACGACTCTAACACTCACGACAAGTTCTAGTTTAGCCTACTAGTTTCCGGGGTGTTACAACATCACTCTTTAGTTGATATGCAACTAGTTCCACTCGTTCAGCATCGGCAATATGCATGATCACAAAAACCTTGAGAAGCTCCTCAACAAAGTTTTTCGTGACCTCAATGACACTTGAACGTGTGAAGCTTGGAGGATTCATCCTTAAGAACTCATGGACTCTAGAAGTATGAGCCACTTCCCGATGATTCTCTCTTTGTTTCCCATCTTGGTTGGTCACAATTTGGCTCAACATCCAGATGGCCTCACAGAACTCAGTATTAATGACCTCTCTTTAGGGTTGCACTTCTGGTGCATTAGGTACCCCTTATTCCTGTGGTTCAACATTCCTTCTAGTCGGATGACCTCTGACAGCTCTTCATGTAGGCATGATCTGAAAGACACGTGCAAGCATGATTTAGAAAGAGACTTTTATAGAGATACACTCTATCGCACAAAATGAGAATGAACGAAGTGACATAGTTCGTATGTGTCGCAGCCTCCTAATTTCACACCGATAACTAGAACTCTATAGACACGGCTTCATAGACTCCCTAGGACTCTTGAACTATGTGCTCTGATACCAAGTTTGTCATGCCCCGAGCCTACACCCTGGGCGGGACTGGTACTCGAGAACCATTGTTGTCCCCAAGTGAACCCTTGGCATGGATTATATCTTAGCAGAAGACTTTACTCAACATAAATTTACTTTAAAAAGTAAACTGAAAACTCAAAGATAACTGGGAATGTATTATAATTAAACATTCGTTGGCCAAAGTGGCAACTCAAGTCTCAAGCATAACTGAAATGGAAGTACTCGAGAACTTACATCAACTAACTGTCTATGAAGTCTCTAACAACTGAGATGGACATTGAGACAAGACCCACGACATCCTAATGAACTAACTATAAAGTAGTAAAAAAGGGTCCTCCAAAAGCAAGGAGGCTCACCAAAAACTCTGAAGCTCAACTAGAATCAACGAAGCGCTGGATGTTGCTCCTGCTTACCTATATCTGCATAATAATAATGATGCAGGTCAAATGACATCAGTACATTGAATGTACAAGCATGCGAGGGGAATTCTAAAACAAGACATAAGCTTGAAAGGAACTGAAAGAACATACGTGGGCTCAACTCAACTTAACTCATTTCAATATAAAGCGATAATATAAATGCAATATAAAGAAAAGCTTTTAAATATGAATAACAACTTTGTGTATTTATAAATACAATAGCAACTCTGTATGTATGCAAAGATACAATATAAACTCTGGAGTGTATATAAAAATACAATTTACTTCTGTGTATATAAGAATACAAAATACTTCTGTGGGAATTTCTCTAACCGACAACCATCACTTAAGAGCTATATGATGATACAGCGTTTTGCCTCACGCTACCAGGGCCGTCCTATACCTTGCCAAGGACATAGAACATAACTCACTAAGTGGATCCACTAGTCTATGCTAAAAAGCACTAAGGAATCATCTAAAAAGTATGACCATTTTTCAACCCATGATGGCTACATGGTTTATGAGGCTAGGAGTTGTGTGAACTCTCCCCCATATCGGTGTTCAATACTACTACCAAAAGATACTAGTTATTATGTTTAGAAACATAACTTCTTTCTGTGGTTTAAGATAATTGCTCAAAACTTATCTCAAAGGCTCTCTTAGAAATCAAAGTTTCCTCTCTTGCTTAATTTTGAAAGCATTTATTCTTTACTGCAAACTAGCTCATAGGCTATACTGGAAATCGGTGTTTCCTTTCTTTTTTAAATGTGAAAACATTTACTCTTTGGGAATACACAGTCCCGATATACTTTTTTTGAAGAAATAAACTTCAATGTTTACTCAAAACTCAAGTCTTAAAACTAAGTTAAAACATTTGGAAAAGACTTTTGGAAGACTCTATGAACTTCTCTTGACTTGACTCTTAACTTTCCTTGAATTGAATTATGGATTCAAGGCTCATGATCTCATGTTATGGATGATTTCATATTGGTTAGACGTACCTTAGAGTGTAAAAATCAACTAGAAAATATAGGTAGGTTTCAAGGGAACTCAAACGGAAAGAAGTGCGAAAGGGTAGAAGACTTGGCGTCCCTGGCGCTCTGAGTGGCGTAGGGCACCAAACCCAAAACATTGGGGCGCACTGGCTTGCGCGGTGCCCTAGAGCCCAAAATAAAGACCCCAAAGGGGGGCGCTCTGGCTAGCGCGGTGCCCTAGACTCCTGCCCAGAAATCCCTAAATTTTCTTGCTCATTTTTCAACTCTAATCCCTCTAGATTCAATCGATTCTTTCCCCAAACACTTAGATTCAAATACATAATCACAATACGCAAGAATCTACTCAAAATGACATCTAGTTTCATGAATTAAAATAAATAACTCCTCAACAACTTCAACAATCAAGAACCCAACAGAAACTTCAACAAAATCCATCAAGAACTCAATTTCTATACTTGCAAAACATAATTTTTGCTGAATAAAATCATGATTGGCGCGTGGGTGAATGAACCCAGCGTTATGTGATCTCACTTACCTCGTAGGGATCAACCCTTGGCAAAATCCACAAGAAAATCTTCAAGAACGCGACGATTCTAAGCTTTTCCTCGTCTTTACTCCTCTTCTTTTCTCGTCTTTCAAAACCCTAACTTATTTTTATGAAGCGTAAAATGAATCCAATTAGTTTAGACCCCAACTTAATTACCAAAAATGAATTTAATTAATTGGGTAGCGAAAATACCATAATACCCTTCGAAAATCCAATTTTGACTTTCCTTATCTAGACAACCCAACTTCAAAAGGACATATCTCCCACATATGAACTCAAAATTGAGCAATCGGTGGCATTGGAAAGATAATTCAAAGATCTTTCCTATGGTATCTTGTAGCACACCTAACTCATCCTGAGCTAGGATGTATAGTCGTTTGAAGTTGACGCAAAACTCTTACTAAGCTTAACTTTGTCAAACTTTCCAAATTTGATTATTTCCAAAAACGACTTCTTTCTAATTCTAAGTATTTCTAGTAGTGGGGTGTTACATCGATTTCTTATATTATGCGGTGGGTATTGGGTTGACCGATGATGACTACCAATACGTTTGGTTGTACTGATACTACTCTTTCTATGCCTTTTTGGCAAAGTCATTGTTGCAGGGTCACTGATGTTTCATAGGTGAAGACAAAGATAATCTCCAGTAGCTTCTTCTCTTCCTTCCGCATGGTGGGAGCTGCATCATTTACAGTTTTGTTATACCTTGTACTCTTAGTTGCTCTTGTACATGTTTAGAATAGATCCTTGGAGAAGTTAATTACTTTACAAGTTGACTTTGAGTCGTTAAACCTCTTATTTTATAAAACATTACATGAATTTCTTTGGTTCTTCAGTTTTTTAATCTTCCGTATATTTTAAATGGTTTTGGGAATCGAGGGTTCTCCTACTTCGGTGTTAGATTAGGTGACCGCACGGCCCGATGGGTTGGGTCGTGACATTACCTCTATCCAACTCCTCTTTGATCTGCCTCTACATCTCCTTAAACCATTCATATATAGTCAGCCTCTCATACCTCCGCACTATGATATCCGAACATCCCCTATTCACATGCCCGAACTATCTAAATCTCGTTTCTTGCATCATTCCTCCACCCAAGTCACTCCCACATTGTCCCAAAGATCCTCCGTTTCAATCATATATCTCCTAATATACACACACATGCATCCCAACATCCTTCTTTCTGCAACTTCAAACTTCTCAGTGTGAGAGTTCTTGACTAGAAAACTCTCCGCCCTATACAACATAGTTAGTTTACATATTGCTTTGTAAACTTATCTTCATGCTTTGGTAGCACCTTCTTATCACAGAAGATTCTGGATACAGGCCTCCATTTCATCCACATGTGCCAATTTGACAACTATACCAAATTGGGAGATTTTAATATTCATTCTCAAATTAGGACATTAATAGATTGGATATGTAAACGGTAAAAATAATCAAACGCTGCAATTTCTGAAGAAAAAAAAATTACCTGAAGAATTTAACCATTTTTTTAAAAAATCTATATAAATTGTGTTCTATTAAATCTTTAACTTAGGTTAGATTATATCTTGACTCATTTATTGTCTTGATTCATTAATTATGCCCTCGTTTAAATTTTAGTCAGCCTGTCAATTGTCACTCTACCTAATATGTTTGTTTATATATATATATATATATATATATATATAACTTAGCTCTCATTTTTCATCTCTTCATTTGCTTTTCTACACACTTCTTTATTGAAATAGCCTTACGCCCAACCCCCTTTTAAAAAAATTTCTCCAATTATGAAATCCCAACAAATAACATCAAAAAAAAAATCTATTAGATTGTATCCTGTTGGTGTTCGAAAGCGAAAAAGTGGTAATTTGGTGTTGAAATCAGACACCCAATCGAAAAGAAAATCTTTGGCTGGGTACTTTTACCACTGTTGATGAAGCTTATGCAAGATACAAGTCTAAGAAGCTTGAATTAGAAGAACTGATCATAGCTAAAAAAAAAAAGTAAAAAAGGATCAGATTTCTGAAAAACTTGGCAAAAAAACTTGTCCGGGTGATGGATCTAAGCAAAAGTCATTAATGGGTGTTACTGGAAATTCGAATCCATCAAATGGAGTTGAGAAAAAAATCAAAGAAGAAATTGGTAATGAAACAAATGAAGAACTATTTAAGGGGACCTGGGTCAATATTTCAGAGGGCAACGAAGTGAAAATTTCACATAAGTTAGGGGTTCCAGTTGTTGATAAGTATGGACATTTGGTTGGTGAATTTAGTGCAATGGATGATCTTAGCATATATAAGTAATTTTATGGTCTAAACAAAGAGGGAAAAGGGGTCTAGAATAGCAATTTTAAAACTATTGGGCATACAAATTTTAATTTTATAAACTTTCAGGGGTTTAGGTCTTTGTAATTAGATTTTCGATATAATCTATGTTGTTATGTTACAATAACTGTTAAATCAATGATTTACTTTTTAATGAATGAAATTAAATTTCTTTTTCTAAAAAAAATTAGTATTGTGATAGTGAAATGAAATTTTGTTTCTCCATTATTATTTTTATATATTGTGTTGTTGTTTCGGTGAATAGAATTTCTTTGATTCTAACATATTTTTGTTATCATATTGTAAAAATAATTTGGGAACCCTAATCCACAAGATTACCTTCTTTATTTTTTATTTTATCATTTTCACTTGTAAAATATTGCTTTGAAATATTTTCTTGAAGTAATAAATTTATCAAAAATATTGCTTTTCTACTCTCTTCTTTATCGAAATACCCCCCCCCCCCTCGCCACCCACCCACTATAACGACCCAAACCGTCGTTATTTAGGAAAAACAAAACTTTGGGAAAATGTTGGGGCCACTGTTCAGCCAAGGTGGGCAAGTTGCCTCTAGGGTGGCAGTGCCACATCGGGGTAGGTAGCCGCCAGAGTGGATTAGGAGAGGCAGAATGTAATAACACGAAGTCTTATTTTTTCCTTCTTCCGAAAACACCTAAATTGGATGTAAATCACCCCAGAAATCCTCCAAAAGCTGCTCTAGGCTAGGGAATGAAGAAGGAAGATAACTCTAGCATAAGGAGATCGATGACTTGCGGATTCTTGACCAATTTCACCATCTTGTCACCCAAAAATCCGAATTGGAGGTATAATTCCATGCAACAGTTTGGCGTCCAGGTAGGCTAAGTTTATTTAATTAAGTAGTTTCAAATTTGTTATGCACCACGTAGTATGTTGAAAATGACGGTAGAATTCATGCTAGGCTTTTTGTTCACCGAACCAGGGTTGATTATGCGTATATCCTTAAGTGGTACATTAGACGTATACCGTAGGAGGAAGCCCTAGTTTGTGGAATAGGGTTGAGATGATGGTCGTGATTTCATGTTGTGTGATACATGTTTATTCTTACTTTATTATGATCATGGATGTATGTGAATGTTACATTATTGATCACCCTAATCGTAAATGAAAATAGACGGATAACTGAATGCTATGGATCATGACTTGATTGTATGATTATGAGAATATACTTGTGATTGTGGCTTGTTGAATGGATCGGGTGTTGTGTTCCAACATACTAACTGGGATTGGTGCCACGTACCAGCATAAATATTGGAACAGGTGCATGATCCGATACACTAACTTAGAATGGGTACCACATACCGGTACGCTAACAGTTTGGGTGTGGGTTCAATGAGAGGTCCATTAACTTGTATTATATATGTAATTGCTTGTTTTATTGATAATGTAGAATTGGGCATGTTTCCTAAAATGATTAGTGGATTGTACATTATGTTCTTATAGGTGGGGGTTACGACGTTGTAAGTTAATTGGAGATATCTGGTTGTGTAATAAATTACGAATGGTAGAGTCCCAATTCGTTTGTAGTATGGTAAGGAGGAACTAAGGGTCCCGGTGCTATCCTTGTTATTTCGAATGAGGTCATGGGTATTATTGTTGAGGTTAGGGGATGGCAATATAAATGGATAATACGCCTCGATAGGCATAATGTGGGGTCATAAGTTGAGTATATATGAGGAAAACGTAAGGGTGTATTGTGAGTGGTTGGTCGGGTTGGTAGAGGGGTGTCAGGAACTTCCTTAGGGGATTGATTGATTGATTGGGTGTAACCACGAATGAAGTATGTAAGGGGTTAGAGGCAAGTGAACTTGTTTGATGTTAATAATCCGAAAAGGTAGGGGTAGTCAAAACAGAAGGGTGGAGGAACCATTAGTCTTATTGCATGTTTTGTCAGTTGATTTCTTATATTATGCGATGTGTATTCTGGTTGACCGATGATGCCTACCAGTACGTGTGGTTGTACTGTTACTACTCTAGCTATGCCTTTTGGGCATAGTTTGGTTGCAGGATCAGTGACGTTTCATAGGTGAAGGCGAAGGAAATCTCCAACAGCTTGTATCTTTCCTTCCGCATGGTGGAAGCTGTATCTTTTTGTTATCATGTTTTACGTTGTACTCTTAGTAGCTCTTGTACTTGTTTAGACTAGATCCCTGGGGTATTAATTACTTTACATGTGTTAACCTTGAGTCGGTTTAAACTCTTGTTTTTATAACAACATTATATGAACTTCCTTATCTCGACAGTTTTCTTAATTTTCTGCATGATTTTAATGATTGGGAATCGAGGGTTCTCCTATCTAGGTGTTAGAGTAGGTGCCCGTACGGCCTGACGGGTTGGGTCATGATAAATTAGTATCAAAGCCCAGGTTACCGGTCTCCCCGAACAAGAGCAAATGTGTAGTAGAATCCTACGGATGGGTGTGTTGAGGTCCACATCTAATCCTCAGGAAGCTATAAAGCATTCTAGAAAGTTGTCCCATATTTTCTCTCTTTTCGTGCGTGTGTCGCTTATGGTATGAGTTGAGTCCAATTGGTATCTCCCAATTCCAATTGGTATCTCAACGAAGTGAACTAGACGCCACAGTTACGGCTGAAGGAACACAAGCAAGGTAAATTGGAACTGAGAAGGTTCCAATTGGTATCGGGCCCTAGGGGCTATATAAACACATAATGGTCATCTATGGAATGAACTAATTAAGAAATTGGACTTGTCTGTGAATTGTAACTTGAAACTGTGAATGTGTGCTTTTTGTTGTCTGAATTTACTGTGAATGTGAAAGTTTTATTTGCTTGGATGTGATGATATGATTATCTGCACAGTAAATGTGTGTTTGAACTTTGATATGTGCAATATGCTGGCAGGATTGTTGAAATTATGCAAGTTGTAACTGCTTGAGTATCGAGAAACTCGTGAAAAGAAAGTCATGACTAAGTTTGGTGTGAGGGTCTATATAATCTACGAGCTGATTCGTAAACGGAATTTGGACATGCGTTGTGACCAACTAATAACCATGTGAATGTCTAGGTGTATCCTAGGGATGAGTGTGTTGTAGCATTGAAGTAATGTGAAGGGATTTTGGAGCGTGTATTGTTGGGTTGAATCGGGGTAGGCGATGATTATCCTAGTATAGAGGATTATCCTAAATGCCTAGCTGTAGCCGGGGAATCTAGGGGAACATTAGAAAGAGAAGAACCCCTAAAAATTGTTGGCAGGGATTCTGGTTCCGTTTGAGCCATTGGTGCGGGATCCTTCTCGCCAGGGTGGTGCCGCCAGGGTGAGATTTCTCCCGCCAGAGTGGGACAAGGCGAGCCAAAATCTCAGCCCTTTCTCCCCTGCTTTTCCTAGTCACATACATAGACCTCGAATAGTAACCGGGATAACCCCTTCAATTCAACCAAGTACTTAGCGATAAATCAGTAAGTCATACACCTTAGCCATCAATTATTAGCTATGGAAAACAGCAGAAGAACCAGCATCCGTGTGCTACCAAAACCATAAGGAAAAACTAAAAGGAATCTAGTATTGTTCATTACAAGCCCAAAAAGGGGGGAAAAGCCAAATCAGGATCCTTGGAAATGGGAAGTGTCGCTCTGGGACGTCATGTCCTCAGGGCTGTCTCGCCGGCCCAGGCGTCACTCAAGAAGGGGAACTCTCGGAAGTCCTCCGGCTTAAGTGTGGGGAGCTCTTGCTGGGAGGCAACACATGAGAAGATAACCTTTAAAGTCTTCCACATCTGGCACAATAGACGATCTCTCTCTAAGTTCTTCTTCCTCTCCCATCGCAGTTGGCGGTGGAGCATCTTCAACTCAAGGGCAGTGGAAGATGGAACCGGTATCGATGTACTAGCGTGGAAGAATCCAAGTTTCCTCCGGATAGGTACCAAATCCTCCTCCACCCATTCACATGATAGTGGGGGCTGGGGCTCGGTGGGAAGAGTGTCGTCACCTGCACCATCATCTCCTCCCTTATCATCCGCCTCCGCAGCCGCCTGACTGCGGCTAGCCCGACCTGTCCTCCTCCTCTTACTCCTAGAGGTAGAACCATGCCTAATTAAAAGAGGGTGAAAAGGGGGATCCATGGGAAGTACCTCGTCAGCATCTAAGAGTGGCACCCCATCTCTCTTGCACATCGCTGTCACCAGCCCAGGCACAAAAAAACACCTTCTTGCTTCCCCGATAGAACACCTTCCACTTCAAGATGATCTGTGCCCAAATTGAGTCTAATACCCTGAATAGCGCACGCCACCACCAAGGCCCGAGGGAAGGTCACGTCGGTCTGGTTGCCTGACGGTCGGATCCTCCTAGTAACCAAGTGTAGCCACCATTTAGCATCCGGTGACCAGCCTGTACTAGTGAGGCCCTCTGTAGTAGGCCAGTACACCCTGTTCCGGTGCGTAGACTCGATCAGAGCATCTCTGAGCCAGCCCAAATCCATCTCTCTCAATTTGGCCTCGTACTCAACATTCGGAGCGTCCGGCACCTCAAGCACATCGTTTATGTAGGAAGCATTAAGGGGGATGTCCACTCCCCAGATGTGGATGGTAGGGCTAGGATCGTCCCAGCGGACGGTAGGAAGAACAACATAGAATTTCCAAACCCATGTGGAATGCGCCGCGGGGGAAGCCTAGGTCAATGGAGCCCTACCAAAATCCATAAGACGAGTATAGAAGTCAAGCGTTTTCCGATCTAGGTCCTGCAAATGGAAACCCCGCTCTCAGCAGAAGTTGGTGTTCCGGTGATCATGGTACCGTTCCCAACTAGCAACATCGGGAAATCGAACAAAAGGAATATTTTCTTCATTAATTTCAGCAATTTAAATAAGCCTGCGAAAGCCAAAAAGGATATCTTTGAACATCGTGGGACTAGAAAATACATGGTTCAATGAAAAAGAAAATTCTATCCAAAAAGAGGACCCAGGCCACTATTTTCCCAGGCCCCGCCACAGCAGCTAAACTCCCGCCAGAGCGAGATGATGGAGGCTGCCACAACAGCCTTTATCTGGGACAAACACCAGGCGCGATCATGGTGCCTCGTCGTCCCAAAACCGCTATTTTCAACAGAATCTTAGCAGATCGAAACCTATAAAGTACCCTAGTACCTAAATTTACTATCATTTTAGCTAAATAACCCCTAAACGATATCCAAATCCGAGTTTTATACCAAGATGACCTTTCAACTTCCCCCACCATTTTGGTCCAATTCGACCTTATTTTTGCTAAATCTTCACGCCCAGGATGATGTGGAGACGTTGGGGACGTGAGGGAAGTGCCCATACTACATTTTTCTATCAAACTAGCAAACTATGTTCATTTTCAAAAAACTACCCGAAAACCATTTCTAATCAATTAAGTAGCAGCATGCAATCGTTGTTAATCAAGTATTGAAGTAAAGAGGATAATGAACAAGAAATTTACTTTAGAAATGGCATTCAAAACAGGTGAATAGAGAGGATTTTGGGAGAGTTTGAGTGAAAAAAAAGGGAGAAATGAGGGAACCATTCCCCATTCCCCCTTTACTCTTTACGATCTCCCGCTACAGCGGGAGATGTCTCGCCACAGTGGCCCTGCCCTAGCAGGAGGCCTTTCGCTCTGGCAGGATCAGGCTATGTAAATGGGACGCGTTCTTTTCTTCGTGTGTTGCCTCAAATTCCTAACTGGCCCTTTGAGTATAGCATATTTCATGTTTCAAATTTTGAAAAGTCACCATCCGTCGGGGTTCTTTAATGCACCAGTTCATTAGTTTAAAAGTACTCCGAGATAGGAGGTGTGATGATCCGTTCACTAGTCATTCGGGAACGAACGATGGGTAAATTGGTATCTATTGTAATGATCTGAACCATCATTATTTAGAAAAAACAAAACTTCGAGAAAATAATGGGGCCACTGTTTCGCCAGGGCGGGCAAGATGCCGCTAGGGCGGCAGTGCCACATCGGGGTAAGTAGCCGCCAGAGCGGGTTAGGCGAGGCAGAATGTAATAATGCAAAGTCTTGTTTTCTCATTCTTCCAAAACCACTAAATTAGACGTAAATCACCCCAGAAAGCCTCCAAAATTTGCTCTAGGCTTGGGAAAGAAGGAGGAAGAGAATTGTAGCGTAAGGAGATCGATGACTTGTGAATTCTTGGCCAATTTCACCATCTTGTCACCCAGAAACCCTAATTGGAGCTATAATTTTGTGTAGCAACATGGCGCCCAAGTAGGCTAGATTTATTTGATTGATTAGTTTCAAATTCGTTATTCACTTCGTAGTATGTTGAAATTGACGGTAGAATTCATGCTTAGGCTTTTTGTGTATCGAACAAGGGTTGATTATGTGTATATCCTTAAGTGGTACATTAGACATATAATGTAAAAGGATGCCCTAGTTTGTGGAATAGGGTTGAGGTGATGGTTGTGATTTCATTTTGTGTGGTATATGTTTGTTGTTGCTTCATTATGATACATAGATGTATACGAATGTTAAATTATTGATCACCCTAATCGTAAATTAAGATAAAAGGATAATTGAATGCCATGAATCATGACTTGATTGTATGATTATCAGAATATACTTGTGATTATGATTGTGGCTTATTGAATGGATCGGGTGTTGCGTTCGGACACACTAACTGGGATCGGTTGCCACGTACCAGCAAAAACATTGGAACTAGTGTCACGATCCGACACACTAACTTGGAATGGGTACCACATACTGGTACGCTAACAGTTTGGGTGTGGGTTCTATGAGAGGGCCATTGACTTGTATTATCCGTGTAATTGCTTGTATTATTGATACTGTGGAATCGGGCATGTTTCCTGAAATGATTGGTGGATTGTACATTCTATTCTAATAGGTGGGGGGTTACGATGTTGTAAGTTAATTGGAGATATCTGGTTGTGTAATAAAATGTGAATGGTAGAGTCCCAATTCAGTTGTAGTATGGTAAGGGGGAACTAAGGGTACTAGTGCTATCCTTATTATTTAGAATGAGGTCATGGGTATTATTGTTGAGGTTAGGGGATGGTAATACAAATGGATAGTAAGCCTCGTTAGGCGTAATGTGGGGTCATAAGTTTAGTAGAGATGAGGAAAACGTAAGGGTGTATCGTGAGTGATTGACTGGGTCGGTAGAAGGGTATGAGGAACTTCCATAGGGGATTGATTGACTGATTGATTGGATGTTATCACGAACGAAGTAAGTAAGGGGTTAGAGGCAAGTGAACTAGTTTGATATTAATATTCAAAAAAGGTAAGGATAGTCAAAACAAAAGGGTGGAGGAGCGATTAGTCTTATTACATGTTTCGCCAGTTGATTTCTTATATTATGCGGTGGGTATTCGGGTTGACCGATGATGCCTACCAGTACGTGTGATTGTACTGATACTACTCTTGGTGTTCCTTTTTGGCATAGTCTGGTTGCAGGATTAGTGATGTTTCATAGGTGAAGGCAAAGGAAATCTCCAGCAGTTTCTATCTTTCCTTCCGCATGGTGAAAGTTGTGTATTTTCGTTATCATGTTTTACGTTGTAGTCTTAGTAGCTCTTGTACTTGTTTAGACTAGATCCATGGGGTGTTAGTTACTTTACAAGTCTTAACCTTGAGTCATTTTAAACTCTTGTTTTTATAACAACATTATATGAACTTCCTTATCTCGATAATTTTCCGCATTATTTTAACTATTGGGAATCGAGGGTTCTCCTATCTAGGTGTTAGAGTAGGTACCCGCACGGTCCGGTGGAATGGGTCGTGACACCCACCCACCCCCACCCCATTTTTAAAAAAAATCTCTAATCATGAAATTCCAAAAAATAACATTAAAAAAGTTGTGTGAGATTGTATTCTTTTGGTGTTTGAAAGAATAAAACTGATAATTTGGTGCTGAAATCAGATAGCCGATCTACGAAGATTTGGTTGGATACTTTTACCACTGTTGATGAAGATTCTGAAAGTGACAAGTCTAAGAAGCTTGAATTTGCAGAACTAGTCATAACAAAAATGCAAAATCAATTCAGATTTCTGAAAAATCTGACAAAAGAACTTGTTCGGGTGATGAATCTGAAAAAAATCATCAATGGGTGTTACTAGAAATTTGAATCCATCAAATGGAGATGAGGAAAAAATCAAAGAAGAAATTGGGAATGAAACGGATGAAGTACTATTTAAGGAAACTTGAATGAATATTTCAGAAGGTACGAGGTTAAAATATCACATAAATTATGGGTTTTAATTGTTGATAATTAGGGATACTTGTTGGGTGAATTTAGTATCTTGAATGATCTTAGCATATATATGTAATACTATGGTCCAAAAAAAGGGAGAAACGGATCTGAAATAATAATTCCGAAACTTTTGGGGTATAAGTTTTGATTTTAAAATCTTTCAGGGGCTTTAGGTCTTTGTGATTAGTTTTTCGATATAATCTATGTTGTTATGTTACAATGATTGTCAAATTAATGTTTTACTTCTAAATGAATGAATGTAAGTTTCATTTTTTTAAATTAGTATGGTGTTAGTGAAATGAAATTTTGTTTCTCCAATAATAAAAATAATTGTGTTTTTGTTTTGGTGATTAGAATTTCTTTGATTTTAAGATTTTTTTTATGATAATCAATAAATAATTTGGGTACCCTAAATCCGAAAGATTACCTTTTTCAGTTTTATTTTTAGTCATTTTCATTTGTAAAATATTGCTTTGAAACTTTTTTCTTGAAGTCAAAAATTTATTGAATACAATTTATTTTTTTTATGAGTAAGAGTAAAATGTGTGTATATTTGTTTTCTTTCCTTTGCATTTCAGCAATAAAATTACAAGGAATATGATTTTTTTTTTCTTTTTTTCACCTTTAGTTTCTTTCTTATCTCTATTTGTACATAAAGTAAAAATTATTCATTCACAATTTGAATTTGACAATTCAACCTTAATAGTTCTTGTCAGTAAACTTATTTTCCCTTGCGTTCAATTAAATTTGTTAAAAAAAATATGAACAAAATCTAAACGAAAAATTCAAAAAAAAAAAAGAAGAGGAGATTTTTGCTTAAATGAATCAACTTGCCTTAGGCCCAAGAAGACTGATTAGCCCAACAAGCATTTTTATTTGTTTCCTTTGCCCCTACATAATCTTCTATTGCAACTTGTTTTTATGTATATATATCGATAAGGTAGAAGATTATCAGGTAGCAGTGTTTTATTTTATCATCCTTCTATTTTAGTAGTCACCGTTGGAGTTTTACTTCTGTAGTTTCTTATCCTTTCATTTCTATTACTGTCTATTGTTTCTTTTTACTTTGATTATCGTATTATTTTGTTGTAGTTACTGTTTTGTTACTATATACCAGTTGTTGTTTTTGTTACTATCAGTCTAATTCTTATGCTTTCGTACTCCCTTTTTTGGATTGCTTTGAAATGTTTTTTTCTTGAATCGAGAATCTATTGAAAACTACATCTTAAATAAGAGTAAAGTCTGCATATCTACATTGGACATGTTGTTGTTAGCTCATATTAGGTTTGGATTATGTACATTGAACATGTTGTTGTTGTTAGCTCATATTATGTTTGATACAAAAACTCAAATGGATTATAACAGTATGTTACAATGGATTCAAATTAAAGGTAAATACAACTAAAATACCCATATCATAAAGAGTACACTAATAATCTTCATGAAAGAGTACAACTAAACTCACACTTTCAATAGTTTAGGTATGAAACTCAAAAAAGGGGATAGTTTAGGTGTGTTTTTGACACTTATCTCTATATATAATAGCATATATTGTGTAAATATAATAACACACACATATATATAAAGCTTTTTTGTTGTACAAGTTATAGAATTTCACATAAATTTCTGACTTCGTTACTATGTTAGATAAAAAATGTAGCATGTAAATGTGTTGTTGTATAGGACAATAGGATACTCCATTTGTCTCCTTCATTTTTTTATTTTTGGTCCGTTAAAAAAAATGTAAATTCTTATATTCAAAATAACTTAACATATTTTAATTATTTTATTTTATAATGAATGATAATGTAATTATATTTGTCTCCTTCATTTTTATTTTTGGTTCGTTAAAAAAAAAATTAAAATTTATATTCAAAATAATTTAACATATTTTAATTATTTTATTTTATAATGAATGATATGATTTTATAATTACATAAATATTTATAATCTTAAAAAACAATTCTTGTCCAACTTTATATATAATGAAACCAACTAGATATTTACATAATTAAACCAACTAGATATTTACATAAACCAACTTTATGGGTATTACTAATTAAAAGTAGAAGTTATGAAGATAAACAAATACGCGTTATGAAGCTATTTTTTA
>JAJOOE010014449.1:0-30883 GCA_036250405.1 Solanum raphanifolium
CTTCGAATTTCCCATATCTTTAGTTAGTTTTTTTTTGTTTCTTTTCTTTGTGCTTCCGCATTCTAATATTCAATTCTCTATTTGTGATCTCCCTTAACCTTGCTGTTATCACCCCCCCCCCCCCCCGAGCACTTGATCGAACACAAAAAACAAGAAATGCAAAATATATAATCTAAGTGCGTTTGTGAAAGTGTAGGAGTCGAGAAGTATGAAATGAGGGAGCTTTTTGAATTTAAAAATGGTTTTGGCCGTTTGACCCTTCAATTCGTGCGCAAGTTGGCAACACTCAGTTTTGTCGCCGACCCATTCAGCGATGAACCGAATGTCTCTTTAGCCAACCTAGCTTTACGGAACCTCTAGCCAACTAGGTGGTTCAAATGACAATCCAAGGCGGGCTCGGTGACCTGTTCGGCGAGTCACCGACTGGTCCCTGGGGTCGCCTAACTACTTCTTCTACAAAATTTCAACTTTTCAACCTACACATTTAACACCCGTTATTCAAACAACAATAAGAAAACCTTAAAAACATGGGTCAGATATCGTTTAGCATTGAATCATCCTCTTTCATTTCTATAAGCACCTTTTCCGTCCCTTCCACTTTATTGAGAATGCGTGCAAGCATATCTTCAGTGCGAAAGTTCTCCGGGTCAGCCCTTTGCTCTTTTGGCTTTTGATGCTCATAGGGAGGAATATATCGATCGCTGTCACCATCACACATCTAATTTGTACAATAGTTATGCCAATCCCTATAACAATCCTTCCAACCTTTATCATGCTGTCTATTACAACTTTGGTTTCCAATTGGCCTTGGATAATTTTGGCAGAATCGTCCTCCCTGATTTGCTAGAAAGTGTACTTCTTCATTGTACAAATCCTCAAAGTGTGCATCATCGGGATTCACTCCACTAACTCTAACAACATTCACAACCTTAGAACTACTACCATTACATACTTTGACAAAACATCCATTTGGGTGATCATTTTAGCCATGTTTTCATCCCGCTCTTGGTATTTTTCTATTTGTTCCTTTATCATCCTGAAAGTCAAAGGAGACACCACATCCTCCCGAGTATACCAGGTTTGGTTTATCGTCATCTCATCAAGGAGAGTAGATGCTATCTCGAAAGCTTGCTGCATAATACCTCCTCGGACAAGTTGATCAGCCACACCTTTGTTCACCGAGTCTATACTTTGGTAGAAGTGTTGCAACAACACGTTATTTGGATGTCCGTAGGTCGGACATTGAAGTAATAACTTTTGAAGCCTCAACCACATCTCGTGGATTAGCTCGCCATCTAAATGTTTAATGCCCTGAATTTTGTCTCTTAATTCCATCATCTTTGAAGGAGGGAAAAATCTTATATAGAATGCCTCGGTAAGCTCTTCCCAAGACGTAATCGAATCCCTTGGTAGATCAGCTAACCTTTTGATCCATTCTTCCATGAATGAAAAAGGAAACAACCGGAGTCGGACTGATTCTTGTGAGATGTTTGGAATGAGAATGGACCACATACGTCCACAAATTTCAGGATATGATCATTGGGATTTCATGTGCTAGCCGTCCAAATAATCCTTTCATTTGCAATAGTTGCAACATCGTCCTAGTTACGTGGAATACAACAATTCCCATATGAGCCTGCCTTAGAGTGGAAGGGGGGATATTTTATGCCGAAAGGTTGGTTCATTTCTTATCTTAGAGCTAGAAAGATGATTATTAAGGGTTGCTTGTACAATTTAGTGAGGGTGAAGAATCTGGATTCCGAAACCCCTATCTTGAGTCGGTCCTCATTGTTATTGAGTATACGAAAGTGTTTCGCGAAGATTTACTCGGTATTCTTCCCGAGCGAGAATTAGACTTTGCTATTGACCTTCTCCCAGATACGCAACCTATCTCTATTCCTCCTTATCGTATGGCTCTATCAAAACTTAAGGAGTTAAAGGAACAATTGAAGGATTTATTAGATAAAGGGTTCATCCGACCTACTATCTCTGCATGGGGTGCTCCATTTATTTTTTTAAAGATAAAGAATGGTTCACTTCGAATGTGCATCGATTATCGGTAGTTGAACAAAGTGACTATTAAGAACAAGTACCCTTTCCCAAGGATTAATGATATTTTTGACCAACTTCACAGGGAAAGTTATTTCTCTAAGATTGACCTTAGATCGGGCTATCATCAATTGAGGGTGAAGAATGTTGATATTCCGAAAATGGATTTTAGAACCCGGTATATTTATTATGAGTTCTTGGTGATGTCATTTGGCTTTCCTAATGCTTCTGCGGCTTTTATGGACATGATGAATAAGGTGTTTAGACAATACCTTGACAAGTTTGTAATTGTGCTCATTGATGATATTTTAATCTACTCATGAATGGGGATGAGTATATTGATCATTTGAGAATTGTGTTGCAAATCCTTAAGGAACAACAACTCTTTGCAAAGTTTAGCAAGTGTGAGTTTTGGCTAAGGTCCGTATCTTTCCTTGGTCATATTGTTTCAAGCAAAGGTATAGCGGTAGATCCTATTAAGGTGGATGTGGTAAAGAGGTGGCCTAGACTTTTATCACCTTCGGACATTAGAAGTTTCTTGTGTTTGGCCGGTTATTATTGGCAATTTGTTGAGAGGTTTTCTTCTATTGCCTCTCCCTTGAAGGTTTTGTCTCAAAAAAAGGCTAACTTTGTAGTCCAAATTATGTGTTAAAAGTTTGAAGAGTTGAAAGATAGACTTACTTGTGTTATGGTTTTGACTTTACCTGAAGGGACGGATGGGTTTGTGGTATATTGTGATTCCTCGAGAATTAGGTTGGGGTTGTTCTTATGAAAAACACAAAGGTTATTGCCTATGCTTCAAGGGAACTTAGGATTCATGAGAAGATTTATCCGACCCACAATTTTGAATTAACGACAGTGGTTTTTGCCTTAAATATATGGAGGCACTATTTGTATTCTGTCTATGTAGATGTGTTCACCGATCACAAAAGCTTGTAATATGTATTTAATTAGAAAGATATGAATTATTGCCAAAGAGGGTAGCTTGTGTTTTTGAAAGATTATGATATGAGTGTTCTCTATCACCCTGGTAAGGCAAATGTGGTAGCGGATGCTCTTAGTAGGTTGTATATGGGTATGGTTGTTCACATTGATGATGATAAGAAGGAATTGGTACGAGATATACATAGATTGGCCCGTTTGGGTGTTTCGTTGATGGACTCCACTAAGGGTGGTATTATGGTTCACAATGGTTTCGAATCATCTTTTGCGAGTGATGTGAAAGCTAAAAATTGTCTTGGTATGACTTTGGCAGAATTGAAAGAAGTTGGGCTGAAGACCTCCGTTGAGGCTTTTTCCCAATGGGGAGATGGGGTAGTTAAATACAAAGGTCGTTTATGTGTTCCAAATGTTGATGACTTAAGGGAACAAATCTTGTTAGAAGCCCATAGTTCTTAGTATTCTATTCACCCGGGAGCCACCAAGATGTAACGTGACTTGCAGGAGGTCTATTGGTGAAATGGGATGAGGAAGGATATAACGGTATTTGTGACTAAATGTCCAAATTGCCAACAAGTGGGAAGACTTGAATATGGACTTTACAGTAGTGTTGCCAAGTACCCGGCGCAAAGAAGATTAAATTTGGGTAATAGGAGACCGAATGATGAAATCGGCCCATTTCATTCCTGTCAAGGTTTCTTATACAGTGGAAGACTATGCTAAATTATATTTGAGGGAAATGGTAAGGTTGCATGGCGTGCCATTGTCCATTAACTCTGATAGAGGTACTTAGTTTACTTCTAAGTTTGTGAAGTCATTCCAAAGTGGTCTTTGCACGAAAGAGAAGCTTCACATGACTTTTCACCCACAAATCGATGGGCAATCGAAGCGAACAATCCAAACTTTAGAGGATATGTTTAGAGCGTGTGTCACCAATTTCAATGGAAGTTGGGATCATCACTTGCCTAGTGGGGTGCTTGAATGGCCCAAGCTACTAGAAAATTGGGCGAGCCAGGTCGGGGCTCGCCATTCTAGTGGGCGCATCGCCAAGTCTTCCTCCCCCATTTCCTAGTGGTCTTCTCCATGGAGTGAGCTATTGGAAATATAGGCAAGCCAAGGGCTCACTTGGTGAGTCGCTAAGTGCCCTTGGGCGAGCCTCAGTGTGCAGTCCCTTAACAGTTAAGTTAGGGTCTTAAGGGTCCTTTCATATTTTCTTAAATAGATACTACGTCGTTTTACCCCTAACCTAAAAACATATATACGAATTTTATTCTCAAAATTCCCCCAAATTAAGTCATTCTCCCTAGAATCTAAAAGAAAGCCCTAAGTCTCCTCTTGTGTATTTCTCTCTCTAAAACTTGAAGAAGTAGAAAGAGTTCAAGCTAGGATCAAGGTCGAGTCTCCAATCTTAAAGAGATTGTGGGATTTGTAATCAAGGTATGACGGCTTTTCATTAATGGAATCATTTAATCCATTGAGTCCCTAACTTTTCCCCAATTAAGAAGATGAAATCCCCAATTTGAGTTAGGATTTCTTCCAATGTTGTGGGTATGGATGAAGGTTGATCCAATTGATTGGATTATAATTGTTTTATGATTGAATTGATAGAATTGCATGTTTTTAGGGTGATATTGCATGTACCCATGCCTAACCCATGTCTAGAAAGATGAAATTGATGTAGACAGGTCTTATGCCATGAAAAGGACAAATTGTGGGTTTAGATGTATTCAAACTAGGATTGATGAGATACATTAGAATTGAAGCCTATATGATGAATGGTGATTAGATTGCTTTGATATTGAAGCTTATGATATGATTCTGATATTGAATTGCTTGAGATTGACCATATTGCTTGACTATGAGATATAGGACTTTGAGAATAAAGCTATGTGGTCAATTGTTGACTGTTGTTGTAATTGATTGTTGAAGGGATAGTCCCCACATGAATTACTAAAGCATGAATGTATGAATGTGAAAGGCATTCTCACATGAATGATTCTAGGTTGAAGGTATTGCTCACCTAAAATGAATCTAGACTAAAATAATATGTATTTAATGAGGCAAAAGGCCACTAGACTAGACCTCCATATGAGAAGAATATGAGCTGATTTCCCATACTCCTTCGAATTGAACAAGAGGTGATTCCCCACGTTCTTAATATGATGAATGGACATGGAGGCGAGTACCCATGATCCTTGTGAAATGATGTGGAGGCGAGTACCCCTGTCATATGATATGATTGTGGAGGTGAGTACCCATGATCTTAAAGTAAGTAAGGCAAGAGGCGAATACCCATTAGCCTTTGTAAGTTAGGCAAGGAGGAGAATCCCTATGTCTTTAAAAGTAAGTATGAATAATGTGAACAATGATACGAAGTATGAACAGCTTGGATTGTTACTTGAGATGCCTTCCATGAGGTAGGCTTGACTAGAAGCGGATGGCCCAAGTCTTGTCTAAGGATGAGTAAGGTTGCTTGACAAGTGCTCCTTTCTTGTTATGATAATGATTTATGTGCATTGAATATGCTTATAGTTTATATTGACTAACCATTATGTTTATGTTGTTTATCCTAGCAATCATATTTAGTACATGTTTGTACTAACACATACTCTTGCCTACATTATTATCAAATGTAGGGTCCGGCGATATTGATTCTCACATTCATGGCTAGTATCATAGTAGATCAAGGATTAAAGATTTGGTGAGTCCTCATAGCATTCGAGGATTTGACCACCACTTTCCTTTATGTCCTTCATTTCATATTTGGAATATTTTGTATGGGTTGTGTCCCGAGAATTACTCATGATGTTTAGATGGTTTGAGACATTGTATTAAATTTCTGCTTCATTTTATAAAGTCTTCAATTGGATTGAAATGTTTTAAATTTCTGCTCAATTCTATTACTTTATGTTATGATATGTTAAATGTCTTGTATGAGGCCTTCCGGGGTCTTGTATGCCTTGTTACATCTAGGGGGTACCCCAAGGTCGTGGCAGTTTGATGAGTTCGAGATTTGAATTCATTTAGGGCTTTGTTTTGATAGTTTTAGTGTTCTGAAATACCTAATTTATGCTATAAACTAATGGTAAAGCCTTGATTTTAAGGTATGTGGACTAAGGAGCAAAGTAAGGACACTAACAAGTAAAAAAGGAACTTAACAAGCTGAAGAAGTGGAGCAGAGCAATCCTGTTGATCACCGAGACCACTCCGCAAACCGCCCAGTGGCTCTTCAGATCGCCTAAAGTTCCAGCTTGTCAGCCCTGAGGGAAGAAATCAAGTCAGGTGCAGGAATGGGCAGTCAGCAAATTGCCGACCGACTCCGCGATGATAAAATGGATCGCCCAAAGTTAAAGGACTTGAGGATGCTGAGAACAAATGCAAAATATCAATGGTAGAGAACAAAGGGCGGATCGCCAACCCACCCGACGAGTCAGACTTACCTCTCCTAGTGGCTTTTCATGACAAATTTTGGGCAACTCTTAATTGGATTTTAAATATAATCTTGAGAGGGCCGATCCTAGATATTACATATCCCATTCTAGACTTAGAATATTCTCTGAGTTTTTGAGTTCTAATTGTAGAATTTTGTAGGATTCGCAAGTGGGTCTTTGAATTTCATTATTAGAAACCATTGTAGAGACTTGGAGACTCTTACCCAGATTATGGCTGATGCATTTGGTAATCGTTTCTCTATTTTTTTATGTGTAGCTAAAACCCCAATTCTTGGGGTGTGATCATGTGTTTATTTGTCTAATTATCGTATGGGTATTGTTGTTTGATGATGAAATTGTTGTTTTAGTGTGGGTTCAATCATTAGCTAAGTTTTTATTCGTGAATTGTAGTTGCAGATGCAATTCTAATTTTTAGCTCTTACCTTCCTTGAGAAAGAGGTTTTGGGACGAAAGTTTTTGATTAACTATTTGTTGGTATTGGGTTAATGTGGGTTCAGCTCATGAGAGTGAATCTTAAATGCAATCCTACCCATCTAGCTCGAGAGAGTGGATGTATTAAGGTTGTGGGTTGGTTATCTTGTTAAAGTTGTTGATGTTCGAAAAATATCACTTGAGCCGTAATAGTTGTTACATAGAAAACTATTGCACTTAAAGTCCAGCCTACCCACAATGTTTCAGTAAATCATCGTTAGATTTCAATTACCCATATAGCATAATTATCATTAATTGATCACATCCCAAGAATTCCTCTCTATATTGTCATTTCTCCCATGTTTTCGTTGTTGTTTCAGCTGTTCATTGCTAAACTAAACCCCCCCCCCCCATCTGACATTAAGTGTCACCCTTTTAGATTTAATTGTATGTCTTCGATAAAATTTATTCCTATAACCGTTTAGAACACGCTTGTACTTCTTAATTTAAATTTTAGACACATACCACTCCCTGTGTGTTCGATGCCAACTCTTCGTTGGGTTTTATACTTCTCAACGATCCTTTGCACCTAGAATTGGAAGAGGTGTGCTTGAAACGTTAATCAAAATGGCACCGTTGCTAGGGAGTGGTGTTCTTTGAAATTCTTTAATTGAAGTTAAATTTTATTCTTTTCGTGTTTTAGTTGAACCCACTTAATTTGTTTTCTGTTTTTGTTGTTTGTGTTGAACAACAGAAGATATGAGTGTAAACAGAAGTAATGGTAGCCAAGTGGGGCACCAACACGACTTTGGAAATCTTCACAATGTTAATGACCCAATACAATTGGGTGGTGCTGGTGCAATTCATCTACCTCCAGCCGAAGGAATTGTTGTTTTCCACATTATTAGCGTAATGCTTCAGCTCCTACAACCTAAAGGATTATTTAGAGCGCTGGCTCATTCAGATCCCCACGAGTATATTAGGAACTTTGTGGATATTTCTGGTCCATTCTCAGTTAAGAACATATAACAAGAATCAGTCCGCCTCAGGTTTTTTCCATTTTCTTTAATGGGTGAAGCTGCTAAATAGTTGTTTGAGTTACTGAGGGACTCCATCACCTCTTGGGATGAGCTTACCACATCATTCCAAGTGAGATTATTTCCCCTATCGAATATGATGACTCTAAGAGATGGCATCCAAGGTTTCAAAAGCTTGGAAGGTGAGCAAATCCTTGAGACCTGGTTGAGATTTACAATGTTGGTGCTTCAATGCCAAACTCATGGACTTCCAAATAATGTGTTGCTGCAAAACTACTATAGGAATCTCGATTCGGTGAACAAAGGAGTGGCTGATCAACTATCTCTTGGTGGTATAATGCAGCAGTCCTATGAAGTAGCATCCCAACTCCTTGATTACATGACAAAGATCAATAGGGCATGGAATAGTCGTGAAGATTAGGTGTCCCCTCTCACGTTCGAAATGACAACAGAACATATCAAAAAAAATCAAAAGAGTGACCAAAACATGGCTAAAATGATGACCCAACTGGATATCTTGTCCAAAAATGTCATGGGTGTGGGTGCAAAGAGTGTTAATGTTATTGGTGTTGGTGGTGTAAACCCCGATGAAGCAAAATTTGAAGCGCTGGACAATAATGAAGTAAACATCCTAGCCAATCAAGGAGGAGGTTATCATGAAAAATACCCAACACCGAGGGGGGAAATCAAGGTTGGAAAAAAGATGAAGACTAGAGAGAGTGTGACAGATATTGGCATGATCGTAATGCCACCTGGAAGGACAGAGAAGGGGACAAGGAGAGAGTACGTCTCTTCCCATGAGCGTCAAAATCCCGAGGAATCAGAAGGCGGCCGTACAAAAGATATGCTCTCACGCATTCTCAAAAAAGTTGAAGGGTCATACAAGGTGTTGCAAGAGATGAAAAGGGATGTCTCAACTCTAAATTAGACGGTGGCCTCTCACTCAGTCTCTATTAAGCAGGTGGACAGCAAAATGGATCAAATTTCTGCGCATTTGAATCCAAGAGAACAAGGGGGTTGCCTAGTGAAACAATGGCTAACAACAAATGTGAAGGTTGATAAGGTATTCTCGTTGTGGCATGACATTAACTAAGGTGCTTCTTGGGAAGCAACCCATGTATTTGATGTTTTTATAGTTTGTTTGTGAATAAAGGGTATTGATTGTGGAGGTTGAAAAGCGAACAGTGTGGGAAAGTGAGTAGTTTGGAGCCAAAGTACAATTAGCGACGCGCCAAACAGGTCGGTGAGTGCTGACTTGAACCATCGTTGGACCTACCAAGCTTGAAATGGCACTCTATAAAACTCGGTGGTCTATTTGTTCAATCGGCAAATCATCGAACAGGTCTGTGAGCCGGGTTTTTTCTTCCGTTTGAACCCCTAAAATTGTTGGGAGTCCTGTAAAACTCGGTGAGGAAAATACGACTCGGCATATGGCCAGGTGATTAGGCGAGGACGACTTAATCAGGTGCCGCGAACTGAAATGTTTTAAAAGGCCAACGGTTTAAAATTTTGAAATCCTTCATTTTTTCCTAGTTTTAACTCTTGTACCCTCTCCCCAACCTTAGATCTTTACTATTTTATTGTTTTTACCACTCGTTGTGTCAAATCGTTGATCGACATGTGGAACTTTGCCGCCTAGCTATATAACTTTTAAATTTCGCATAAAGGTTGGTTTTCCAAACCCCATTCTTTAATTTTGTGGTTGAAATCAAATGCAATAGGTAAATTTGTTCTTGTTTTGTATTGGGTAATTTTTATAATCCCGTTTACATGTTGGATTGCCTTTAATGAATTGAATTGTGTGCCTAAATGCTTTAAATTGATCAATTCCCGTATTCTTCCTTGTAAAATCGAGTTTAAAGTATTGTGTTGCGGTGAAAATGTTTTGGGTCTAGTGGGGAGAAGTCTAAGTAACCCCTTATTGTGCTAAATGACGTAATATTCCCAATGATGGAGCATTTGACGTCATTCTGAAGGGCAAAAGTAATCAAATGGCTAATTTTGGCCGAATAGGGGGACGTTTGAGTACCCCGAGGGCATGGGTAGTATGGGTCTAGTCTCAATTTGATGGTGTTTGTGTTTAATTTTTAATTCGAGAGTTGCGGGTTGATTTTGAAGTTTGGGGTTGAAAACTAGCATGTTGGGTTGTTTGGCAAGCTACGTCGAGCTCGCTGAGTGGTTCGGCGGTTCGCCATAGTCCCACTCAGATCGCCCTTAATTTCCATAATTGGTTGAGTTTGTTATGTTACTTTCGGTGAGAAGCCTTAGCTAATCGATTTCACTCGCTGATTCGCCAAAAGGTCTTCTTGATAGCCCTTCCTGTAACCCAAACCCATAAATGCACTGTAACTTTCGGCGAGCCACTTCCAGCTTGTCGAGTGGTGTCGAAGATTCGTCGAATGGACTTGAACATGACCGACCTATCTTGATTTTTTAAATTTTTTGCGCTGCTACTTTCGGTGAGCCCGATCTGGCTCGCCAAAGTGACTCGGACACTCGCTGAGTTGTTCTGCGAGTCCTTCTGCAACCCATTTTCTGCAATATTCTAGAAATTGTTCCAAGTTTTTCTCTATTGTTTTTCAGGTATGGTTAGATCCTAAGTTTCTATAAGAAACAATGCCTCCCTGCAAGCAGATAAAAGGAGTCGTTATAAATGAGGATGCAGATGCATCTACGGCTAAGGCATCCAAACTCCCTACAGAGGGAGGAAAAGGCAAAGGTAAGGGCAAGGTGCCTATTGTGGAGTCACCGGATGTCAACTTCGACATTGAGAGAGTCTACGAGACTCACCTATCTAATCAGACAATGAGGAAGAGTCCCAGGATGCTCAGACTTCCATCTCGAGCCTGAGGATGACCAGCTTCTCCATGCCCAGAGAGCATAACATTGCTCCAACATGATGCATGATCCATCTAGGATCCTTATGCCTCAGACTCCTCCTCCTCACCCAGCTTCAGCTCAGACTGTGGTCCCAGCGCCACCTGTACAGGGTCCTTCTCCCCGGTCTCTCAACAGACTAAAGGTCGAGGGATTGTGGACTATTATTGAGGAGAAGAGGTTGTCCACAGATGGTGTGGTGTACTGGTATCCGAAGATATGGAGTTATAAGAAATAAAATGCTATCAAAGATACTTTATCCAATACTAAGCATCAGCAATCGTTCATTAGTAATATAACCCAACTAAGTTAGTTCGGGTCGAGTCGCAAGGGAGTGGTTTGTACTCAAGAATAAATAGAAAAGCATAAATATTCTCAAGTCAATTATAGCTAAAAACATTTACGAAGAAAAATATAATTTAAGTTTGTGGTGACACAAGTGTCAATTATCAAATGGGGTTTCGTATTCAATTATCAACTAAAACAGCAAATAACAAGGAAATACGAATATGGAGACGGGATACTTTGGATGTGATTGTGTTATGGGCGAAGGTTAACAACTAGGTAATTTCAAATAATATTAAACTGCTGTAAATCATTGAATAAGCTAGACTTTTATTTGGGGATAAACTTTCTCTCAAGCAATTTACCCCGAATCGAATTTCATTTCTCTCAAGCACCAATAAGCGAAACTGAAGCACAACCTTCACTTTAGTCCATTCACTCTCTCAAGCTGAATGTGTGGAAATGAGTTTAGGATTCACTCTGTTGAGCTGAACCATGACACCCCAATACCCATAGACCATCGATTCAGTAATTTTGCTGTTAAAACCTCTCTCTCGAGCAAGCCTAAAACATGATGTTAAGATTGTATTTGCAACTACAACCCATTAAATTCAACAACATTTATTGAACGAAATAAATTTTAAACAACAAATAAACTATTAATTAACAATACCCAGCATTAAAATCAACCCTTAATCGCATAATCACACCCCAAGAATTGGGCTTTTAGCTAGACGTTGTAAAAAGGTAAAAATCGTCACCATGTTATGTTTCCATCAATTGGGTAGGATTGATATAGTCTTTACAAATGTCTAAGATGAAGAATCTTCAACACTCACTTCAAATTTTTGAGAAATGGAAATCTTCAAATCTTCAAAGTTAAGGAAATATTTTCTCTATTCAGTTCTAAGCTCTAAACTTAAAAAACTGAATTATAATATGATTCAACAAAAGATAACATATTAAGCTCAAAATTTAAACAAGTATTTATAGTTGTCAAAAAGTGTATTGCGAAGGACTACTCAGCGCAGTTAGTTGGGATCGCTGATCCACTCGATGATCCGCACTTTGGTCATTTTCATCGCCATTTTCCTTTTTCCTTCAGCGTCCTTGAGGTTCTGAAACTTTAGGTGATATGGCACTGCATCGCGGAACTGTTCGCCAACTCGCTGACTGCTCCTTTTTCTCGCCGACTAGATTTTATCCTTCAGGGCTTGGCACTCTTGAACATTAGGTGAGATCTAGGCCGTTCGGCAACTCGCCTAATGGGTTAGGCAATCCTCAGGCCTTCTTTCCTTCGTTATTTAAGCTGCCTTGTTCCTTTTTGCTCAATAGTGTTCATGCTTTGTCCTTCAATCAAAATACCAAAAATTCAAGGATTTACATCAGTTATTGCCACAAAATATGCATTTGAGGACAATAAATCTATTCAAATAAAGCCCTAAATGAGTAGCTGAGTGCAAAGGTATGGTCATTTAGGCTCAATGACAATAGTCCTCATGAAATGGGGTATGAACAACACTTCATTTTCTTTTCTTCATCATTTTTATTCGTGCTCACAAGTTATCCCATTATTCACTTTCCATGGATTTTTGGAAACCCAATTTCTTTTTGCATTTTCACACTTTATTCCACATCTTTTTCTTTCTCATTCTTTTCTTCTTTTTTCTCTTCCTTTTTTTTAAATATGGATGGGTTCCATTTCTCTCAAAAGATAGGAAAAAGAGACTTCTGTGCATTTTCTTGATTCACCTTTTCTTTTTACCACAGCCCCAACTTAGGCTTTTGGCCTAAGTTGGCTATTCAAATAGACCACAACTCATAAGGATTATGGGTAATGGATCAGGAAAGGTTATGATTTCATCCAGTTTCTTCCAAGAAAAGGTTAAGGATCAAAAGGTGTTCAAAATAAGTTCACACACTCACAAGGTAGGCACAAAAAGAGGTATAATGTCAAATTGTTTCACTCTTTAAAGTTTCCTAAGATCATCTCAAGAAATCACATCACTTAGTCAGCCGGACCAACGGGGAAAATTCTAGGTGTCATCAAACACGGTTCACGGTAATCTCATCACACAAGGCATTGACATCAAAGTCAAAAATCATATTATCATTTAAAACAAGAAACCACAAGCTCAACCATCCACAAAAGCAATGTAAAAACCTAATTATGGCTCAAAAACGTAAATATATAAACAAAACCAATATTCACAAAAGGTAGGTCTCACCCCACCACAAATAAAGTCATTTGTCCTTAAATGCAAACAAAAATATCAAGCAGTTAAAATACAGTAAGACAGAGAGGGAGGTAAAGAGAGGATCATGTCTACACAGTCGCTCCATCTGTTTGGGCATCAGTGCCCAGAGTCACTAAGAAGGAACCGCAATACCAGACCCACTAGGAGTTGCCATGGACTTCTCGGTCAGCGATGTCTAGATCACTGACTGCATAATCATCTTATCAAAATCCGATAAGTCCCCATATAAGCTATCATCCCGTATATCTATCTACTCCTCGTCAGTAAGAGCATCCGACTCTTCAACTGTTGCCTTATCCCTATGTACATCTTTAGTGGTACCCGAACGAATATCTGAAGTTTCAAGGGCATCTAAATCATCTGCAACCTCTAACAATGAAGTGAAGTCGGTAAACTTCAAATAGTCTACGTCCTTCCTCAAGTCTTCTACCTTGTCTTTCAAAGCCCTAACCTCGGAGGTCTCCCCCGCCTGCTCTCACAAGTTGCGACTCTAGTAGCCAGATCATCAACAGAAGCCCGGAGGGGGGTCAGTGCAGCGAAAATAGCCGCCTCAAACATCAAGGGAATAGATCTCTCTAACCGAGTCGCCCTCGCGTGGGCTGAATGGGCCAGATGCCCTATCTTCAGGATCATCGCCTGAGTAATCTTTGTCTGCTTGGAGGAAGTAGAGGTACCTGGAGCCTGTGAAGAAGAGGAAGGAAGGGCAGAAGTACCTCAAGTCCCAGAGGCTGGAGTAGGCACAGACGCCTCTGAAGGTATGTAATCAACATCAACCTAGGAAAAGTATCTGTCGAAGCTGCTCTCCTCCTATCAGCCTCATCACGAGTGTACTCAGCCTTAATACGCCAGATGTCAGTGGAGGAGGAAGGTGTCACCTCAATGTCTCTCATGTTATCCCGGGGGACTCCGGAACGTCGGCATAATTTAGTGATCAGGACAGGGAATTGTAAGGAAGTATGTCTTTGCTTGGCCCTCATGGCCATCTCCTTCTCAATGATAAGTCCTAGGTCAATGCTCCTCTTGGATATGATAGACCCCAGGTGTAACGACCCGAGAGCACCCCCCTAGCCGTTACATGCGTATTCGACCTCTCGGACGTCTTATACAAGCCTTTGTATTCATTCATTGCATAGATCATAAAAATCACTAAGAATTTAAAACTTTTATTCAATAGAACCACAAGACTTCAAGAGTCATCAACATTTGAAAACATCAATACGTAACTCTCTTTACCCAATCTTAGGCAATTACTTAAAATGTACTAAGGGACACGTCCCTTTACCAATGAAATGAAACTTAAGTGTCTATTACAATGACTAAGAAACTTCTAAACATAGTCCTCGAATCTTGAGGACATACCAAGACTTGGAAGAGTCAAACAATCCAAGCAACTCCAAAGCACAATCTCCTCCTAGTTACCACAACCTGCACTTGTAGTAAAATAGAAGAAAGGGGTTAGTACAACACACGTACTAAGTATGAGAATATGCAAAACATGCTAAAAAGGACATTTGTTCGGAAGTTATGCTTTCATGCCATTTTGATAAAATCTCATGAACATCAACATAATAGGCCCCTTACAAGTCACAACCAACAATACAAAGTCATGTTCTTCACAATACCTTCGAAACATGCATAACCCATTTACCTTTACCTTCAGCAATACCTTTGCGCAATGTATGGGCAACGTCCCATACCATCACCCAAACTAAGGCACCACCATAAGGTCACACAAAGTGTACTTACCATGCATACCTTAACCTTCACCAATTAATCACATGAGACATATAAGCACATAAGCCAACAATTCACTTCATAAAACTAGAACACTCATCAAATGTCATCCCAAGACTCGCCTAAGTAAGTATTGGTGAGGTAGCCCATACTACCTCTCAATACCACACCCAAGTGATCCTTAAGGCTACACAAGACTCCCTTCACATCTCAACATAAATCGTTGATTCAACTGAATGCATTTGTACAACTTCATTCACTAATGACATAAGATCATCACATACATTCAATTCAACATAAGCACTTACATTAACATTAGCATGCTCAAGGACCAACACTTTCATTAATTAGCCCAAAGAGACTCATTCATTATCATTACTAAGACACACCAAGATCTCCCTTAAATGTCTACTAATTAGTTGATAGAGAGAGGAAATCTGGCCACGAGTTGAAAAACAAAACTCTGTTTCCAGGAAATTGCGCTGACTTTATGAGGTCTAACCTTCGCCACGACATTAGTGGCTTAGCTCTTCGCGCTTCCCGCAGGCTTTTTGATTGCTGGCCTGAGAGAAGGCGGCCTCTCTCGGGAAAGATGGCCCAATTTCTCTTCTTTCGCAATGTCTAGATGATGTCCCATTCCACCACCTATCCTAAGTAGTACACCCTTAAGAGACCCTAGTTCATTCATTCATTAATGTGGGGGAAGAGCCTTAACCGACATAGACCATGGAGTTTGACATGGAATCTCGGTAGTACCCTTACCGGATGACGGATCCCTACTTTCCTAAGGTAGGGTCATTATTTTAGCCTTTACGTGGTAGAGACCACAAGCTAGTCCTATGTGGGCACATAGTTAAGGGATAGGAGGATTGCTTCTAAGTACTCTAATCTCAACTCACGAAGGAGCACCCATCTTAAGGGTTGCTACTAAATACTCACATCTCAACTAACGAAGGAGTATCCACCCATCTTTATGTCCTCTCGGTGCTAGACATTACTCCCCCACGAAGATAGAACATTCATTTCATTCATTCATTTAGGGATAAGGATTGCTACTAAGTACTCTCATCTTAACTCACGAAGGAGTACCCATCCTAGCCCCTCATAATTCAATATAGAACAATACATAAATCAATAGCCCATAACAATCTACACATTAATATCACATTATTAGCTCATAATCAATAGACCCACTTTAGACCCAAAAATTAGGATTTCAAGATATGCAAGGGTTCATGGATTTTTTTACCTTAAAACCATCAATATTAACATAAATCAACATTAGAAATACTTTCAAGCAAGAACCCAAGCTTAGAATTGAAATTAGGTTTTTAGTGTTTTTGTAAAACATTGAAATCACTTTTATTTCGCTCTTTGATTGAAAGGAGAATCAAAGATAAATTCCCCATACCTGTATGATTAATTTCCTAGGAATTTGAAGGAGAAATCAGTAAGAGCCCATCCCCTAGCTTGGAGCTTCATCAATGTCTTCCACGGAGTTCTAGAGAGAATTTATTTGAGAGGGAAGGTTCAATTTGGCTAATGAGGTCTAATTCTAGGTTTTGGGGTTTTAACCACTTAAAATACCCTAAAACAAGTAGAATAACCGTTTATAATAATTCCCCAAAGTACCCAAACTACCCCTCACTTAGTTGGACCTTTAAAACAACTCAAACTTAAGTTTTATTTTCGCAAATTTCGTCAGGAAATAATTCCATGACACCGAGGTTTTCCCACAAGTTTATGGAAATTAAATTTCAGGACAAAAGAGTCCGCGACGCGGACCAAAATTTTGGCCCTTGGTGGAGCTAGTTCGCGACGCGGACAAGCTCCCTCCATGCACATTCTTAAGCTGCCTTGGTAGCTTGTTTGGCCGAGGGTTAAGGGTCCCCGAGGGGGACCCTTAGGGTGGTTCCGGAGAGTCGTACCCGAACGTTTTTAACTTAAAAACATTTATTAAGACACTAGGATCACGTCCACTGATTTTAGACTCCAAACAACACATAAAAATATGAACAACATACTAGAACACACCAACACGTAAAATACTAATTTCCAAACGTCTTTGTTGTCCCTTGACGTTTGACTTCGAAACTCTTTAAAACTGACTAAAAAGGCTATTCTTCATTATTCTAACAAGTTATTAATGCATAAAACCCATGCGAGGCTCTACATTATCCTACTTCATTTTGAGGGGTGTTGCACCAGGCATGCTGTCGTAGGATGACGGAGGACAGACTTGTTCTTGGAAGGCATAATGGTGTTGCTGATAAAGCCAAACCAGAACTAGGAAGCAACACTCAAGTCCATCTACTCAATAGGGGCTCCCGCCTCGATCCACATCAGGGTGGTATCAAAAATCAAAGGTGCCAGCCAGACCTTCAAATCATCTAAGTACTAAGCAACATGTAATACATCATAAGGGAGCGTAGAATGCAAAGGTCTACCCAGTACGGTGTTTCTGTACTTATTATTGCACCAAACTTCCTTTCCTCGTAGCATGACAGACTTCACCGGTCTGAAACCGTTCACCGTTTTCTTGCTCTTCGGGACAAAGTCACCGTAGGTTGTATACAACACTCAGACTCATGAAGGTATGTAAGGGCGTCGGGGCCTGAGTACTTTCCCTACAGGCCTTCTATCGAGAGCAACTTCTCCTAGAGGATGGTTTCCAAACCATCGCCTTTCAACCGGTTCAGGAGCTTGGGAGGAGGGACGACTAGTGGCACAGGATCCACATGAGGTGTTGGAGCTAGCAATGAGTTTGCTGGTGTGGAAGCAAAGGAACTCTGGATAAGTTAGGTTGAGATCTACCCCGGATTTCATTCCGCCGGGACTGCAAAGGCTGGTAATCCTCTGGAACTAGTAGTCATCCTGTTGGATATGGGCCTCTTGCCCTTGCATTTTTCACCTGGAGGAGGCTCTTGAGTCTGCCCCTATTTGGAGGATTTGATCCCCCTTCATTTATAGTAATATCCCGTACTCTTTTTTGGGGTAGCATGTCTACATTTGTTAGTCTAATATCGAAAAAGTTAGAAACAACTCAATCAAATTCACAGAAAAACAGTTGCAGATAGACTCACCGATCCAATCGGCGAGTCACCGAATCACTTTGGCGAGCCAGATCGGGCTCGCCGAAAGGATTGGCTATAAAGTTTTAGCAAGTCACTGATGGGAAGGGCCTTTTGGCGACCGCTTTCGGCGAGCAAGGGCTAGCCTGACTAAAGGTACAGTGCATAAAGGGCTCAGAGGTGCAGACAAAAGGTGATCAAGAAGTCTTTCGTTGAGTCACCGAGTACCTTCGGCAACCTCAGGCTTATTGCTGAAAGTCACAGAGTCCAACAACGCATTAAGCATGAAATTAAAGGTGAGATGGGGAACTTCGGCGAACTGCCGAGTGGTTCGGCAAGCTCGACCCAGCTTGCCAAACGATCCAATGTGCCTACTTTTAGCATAACTTCTCGAATTCAACCTCACAATTCCCAAAAACAAAATTAAATCATGCATAACTCAAATTAAAACTAGACCATAGCACCCATTAGCCCGGAATACTCAGACTTTTCCCGGTTATGCCAAATTTGGCCAATTGACGACTTTTGCCCTTAAGAGTGAGGTCACCCGCTCTATCCTTTGGCAAATTACGTCTTTGGGCACAATTATCGATTACTCAGACTTCACCCAACTAAACTAAACAACACGCAAGTAGAACCCCACAAGATTTAATTCATTTTAAGTCACAACATTACGGGAATCTAATATTAAAGGCAATACATGAAAGATTATCAAATTAAAACAAGCATTTAAACATACTAATCCTATCAGAAAGGCCCAACGCACTTCAACAAGATAATATCATTTGCAAATGAGTATAAAATGCCAAAAGTAAACTCGGGGTTCGGAATCAACCTTTTATGCTGATAAAAATAAGATTGAAATGTTAGGCAGGAATTTAATCCAACTCCGAGTATCAATCAACAACTAAAATATAGTAAGAATGCAAGAAATATAGAAAATACTAAGCGGTTGTGAGTTTGTGAATGTCGAAAATGAGGGAAAGTGAGGAGTTTGAAAGTTTAAACCTTTGGCCTTTTAAAAATTGTCCAGTTCTCACCCGTTTGGTGACATTAGCCGTGCTCGCCGATTCACTCGATGAAACGCCGAGTGGTCAGTTACCTCGCTGAGTTTTACAAGACTTCCAGTTAATCAGGGGGTCCAAACAGCGGACAAGATCATGATTGCCGACCTGGTCGGTGACTCACAAATCATTTTCTGGGCTCGCCGAGGTTTACATACTCCACTTTAAAGTTGTTTGAGTCTAACGCCGATTTTAGTTGTGATCACCCAGTGGACCTGGAGCTCGCCAATTTGCACTTTTCACTCACTTTCCACACTTTTTCCTGCACATTCAACACACCATTATTCTAAACTTAAAAATAAGAAAATATAACATGGGTTGCCTCCCAAGCAGCGCCTTAGTTAACATCGTGACACGACGCGAGTCCACCTTGAAACCTCATTCTTGGGGTTGACCATAGAGTCACTAGGCAACCCCTTTTCTTGTAAAAGGGTTTAGATGAGATGAGATATGACCCATTTGTGTCTCCAACTAGTTGATCAATACTGAATGGGAGGTAACGGTCTGGCTAAGGGTCGACACATCTTCTTTCATTTCGTTTAAAATCTTGTTCGAGCCCTCAACTTTGTTGAGGATACGAGAAAGCATATCCTCAGACCGACCACCTTCCGAATCCTTTAGCTTTTGGCGCTCGTGGGGAGGAACATACCTATCTTTATGCCCATCCTTCCAATTTGGATTACGGCCCATCTATTCACGATCTCGATCTTTCCAACCTTCATCCCTATTCCAACCTAGGTTACCACCCATTGCATTGACACTATGAGCACTAGCTCCCATGACATTTTTAGGCAAAATGTAAAGTTGTGTCATGATCTTGGCCATGTTGTGGTCCCTCTCTTGGTCTTTCTCCATCTGATCTTTGGTTAGTTTGAATGTGAAAGGGGAGATCTAGTCTTTACGGGTATACCACTCCCTGTTTATGGTAGTCATGCCATCCAAGAGTTAAGCCGCTATCATATAAGGTTTTTGCATCAAACCTCCAAGAGAAAGTTGGTCAGCAACACCCTTATTTACCGAGCCAAGACTCTGGTAAAAATACTACAACAACACGTTATCAGACAAGCCATGGGTTGGGCGTTGAAGCACAAACTTCTTGAATCACAGCCAAGTTTCATGAATCGGCTCGCCTAGTAGACACTTGAAGCTCTGATTTTTTGTCTCAAAGTGTCATCATCGTCGAAGGAGGGAAAACTCGCACTTGAAATGCGGTAACCAACTCCTCCCACTAAGTGATTGATTCACGTGGCAATTTAGCCAGCCACTTGCATACCTCTCCCATCAAAGAGAACGGGAATAACCTCAATCGGACCGACTTTTGGGAGATGTTCTTGAAGGAGAACGGTCCGCATACATTCACGAAATTTCTAACATGCTCATGAGGATCAAACCACTGAAAATCCCTTTAGTTGCAACATAGTACTCATGATGTGGAACACCGCATTCCCTTCGGCTAGAGGCAAGTGAATGGCACCAATACCGACCATGAGATATGGGTCATTAGCATGAGGCTAGTTGACATCGTTGAAGTTTCCGATGTCAGCTGCTGCCATTCACACTCATACTTCTTATTTTAAACACACAAGCAAGAAAAAAAATTAAAAATTAAGTAAGTATCACTATAACTAACAAGAACAAAATATAACTTACTAAATATTCTCAACACCACTCCCCGGTAGCGACACCATTTTGATAAGAAATAAAACACTAACAAAGATGCTTCATCCAATACTAAGCATCAACTATCATTCAATAGTAATATAACCCAACTAAGTGAGTTACAGTCGATTCCCTAGGGAGTGGTTCGTACACAAGAATCAATAGAAAAGCATAAATATGCTCAAGTCAATCATACCTAAAAGCATTTATGAAGAAAAACATAATTTAATTTTGAGGTGACACAAGTGTCAAATATCAAAGGGGGTTTTGGATTCAATTATCAACTAAAGCAGCAAATAACACAAAAATACGAAAATGGATTATGGGACAAGGTAAACAATCGGGTAATTGCAAATAATAGTATACAACTGCAAATTAGTGAATAAGATAGATTTTAGTGGGGATAAACTTTGTCTCGAACAATTTCCCCAAATAAAATTGGTTTCTCTTGAACATCAATAAGCAGCAATGAAACACAGCCTTCGATTTAGTCCATTCACTCTCTCGAGTTGAATGTATGGAAAAGGGATTTTAGAATCCACATCCCTCACCCTAACTAGATGGTAAATGTAACCCTTTGAAATCATCTTTCTAGCTTTTAAGACAAGAGATAAACTGACCCTTAGTCATAAAATTTCCCCCTTTTCACTCTAGGACATGCTCATTCGGGAAGTGAAACTAGACTACATGAATTCTTCAATAGATAGAAGCACAACATGAGTGCACCCAATCCATACCAAGGATAACATCAAAGTATAGCATATCAAGCTCTACCAACTCAACAAGAGTAACTCTATGGGACAAGGAAACGTGACACTTTCTATAGACCCTCGTACCCACAATAGAATCACCAACAAGAGTAGAGACAGAAGAAAGATCTAACAACACATCTGGAACAACATTAAACCTCATAGGCACATATGGCGTCACAATAGACAAGGTAGAACTGGGATCAAGTAAAGCAAAAACATCAAGTTGGATGACCTTCAACATATCGGTACCCAGATCAGGAGAACCATCTTGTTCACCACGACTCTGAAGTGCATAGAATTGGTTTTACTTGGGATCATTGGAACTCGAGCCACTAGGAGGAGCTTGCTTACCCTCTCATCTTTTAACCGCAAGCATCAGATTATCCCTCATCTTATTACCACTCTTACCACAACTGATGCAACCATCCAAGTCGGGTAGGCACTTACCCTCGTGCTTCTTTCCACACCTAGAACACGTAGACATAGCCAATGAAGATCCACTACAATTCCCTTCTTAAGGATAAGGGTTAGACACCATATCTTTGTAGAACTTAGAATTGGAGGAACCTTGATAGGAAACCTTTTGTCGAAACCTTGGACGACTATGTCCATCAGACCTTGCGTGAGAGAAATTACCATCATTGGTCTTACACCTTTTTTGTCTCCCTAGACTTTTTGTTATGTTTCTCCGCTTCAGTCTATTGAGCATGAACCATGAGATGAGAGATGTATATGTCATTAATGAGCATGGCAGTACAACACTCTTTAACCACCATTCCAGAAGCATCCAAGACGAACTTTCTCATCTTTACCCTACGATCGACAACCAATGTTGGAGCATATTTAGACAATTGTGTGAACTTCAAAGCATATTCCCTCACACTAATACCACCTTGATGAAGGTTGATAAACTCAAGCACCTTTGCTTCCCTTATCTTAAGGAGAAAGAACCTATCAAAAAAAGTGGCCTTAGACTTCTCCCAGTCAATAGGACTTGCATCTTCCGGTCTACCTTCTTTCCAATGATTATACCATATTTGAGCCACACCCTTAAGTTGATAAGCGGTCAACTCATACTTTTCCACCAGCATTACTCCCGTGATCATCAAGACCTTATACACCTCATCAATGAACTCTTCAGGATCTTCCTAAACCATAGAACAATGAAACTACAAAGGATTCATCCTAGTGAAGTCCTTCACTATAGATGCCAATGTACCCACATTTGGTTTTATGGGAACCGCAACCTCCCTATTGACTCGGGCCGTCATGACTTGAGCTAACACTTGAAAAGTAGCCCTAAACTCCGCATAGTCACTTGTTCGGCCAAAGGATCGACCGAAACATGAGGATATTGGGGGGGAGCTTCTTGTTCCGCATTATCCCTCATATTCCTTCTAGCATAAGATCTTCGAGTAGCGTTATTTTTTATAGCATCAAATAAGGATTAGAAGAGAGACCTTATAGAGTTAAACTCTATCACACAACTTTAGAGTAATGAAATAAGTGGAGTTTCCTAATTATCTTGTAGCCTCTCATGCATAAATGTGGCGTGCTTCACACTCATGAATAAGGGTCCACTCGAAGTGTCTTATAAGACATCCTAAGACCATTCTAAACCTTGTGCTCTTATTACAAAGTTTGTCACGACCCAATGATAGCCCCTAGATGTAACATGGAGTATAGGACCCCGAGAGGCCCCATACAAGCTACTTAGCATTCATAACATAAGAAATAGAACAAAACATATACCGACAACATTTCAAGTCCAATAGTTTTTTTAATAAAAGTAAAGTATAAGTCTAAAACACTTGGTCTCAACTGCCATCTAATACAATAGAATGAAATTGGTCCTAGCCCATACATCATGTTCAAAACATAAATATAGGAAAGAAAACTAAAACAATAAAACTCCATCCTCGAAGCATAAGGATTCACAAAAGCCTGAAAACCTCGTATTTAACCACTAGCCATGAAATTGAGAAACTTTATTATTGGACCCTACATTTGGGGACATGTACGCAAGAGTATGCGTTAGTACACAACAATGTTCCAAGTTTGATAATTATGCATAAAGCATTTTAATCATGCTAAAAGAGGATGTTTCATGACATGCAATTGACCAAGTTAAACCATGATATAAAAGGGTTAGAAAACATCAGTCATAAAACATTGCTTCAAGAAACCCAGCCTCTACTAACAGGAGAGCTTCCATCTCAATATCCTCTCAGCTTAAATCTGACAGAATAGTGATTTCTTACTTGTTCTTATTATTCATGGAAAGGCACGTCATCTTGCCAATACAAAATAATTTATTGTCCAAGGAAAGGTATCAATCAATAACCAATCCAAGCTAGGTTTCATTAGGATAGCTCTTTATCTTTGATTCAATTAGGAGTGAAGACCTTTGAACCTTAGATTCCTTATTATGTGATAAAATCTTTCACAATCATGCTTTAATGTGTATATGAGAAAATCCATTCAATAGCACATCAACAACATCATCATTGATACTTTACTCTCAAAGCATCCTTAAAACATTTACATAATTTCCATAAAGATATGCTCAAGGTTCAAAACCCAATTACAAACATCAACATTTAGAAAACATGGGTTAGATATGGATTTCATCATAAATTCATGTGATTCTATCAATACATGCTTGATTTCATAAAACTCTTACTTCATAATCAAAATCAAATGATGATAACTTGGAAAACATGAGGATTAAATGGGTTCATAGAGAAATCATCATAAAATCATAGAATTTCATCAATTCCTGCAAAAGAGATCATAATTCAATCATTTAAATCAATAATCAAGAGAACCCATGAGAATTGAAGAAAAATCTAACTCAATTAGGGATTTCTTACTTTGAAAATAGGAGAATTTGGGAACTCAATGAATGAAAGGAATCTGTCACGACCCAAGGGTACCCCCTAGATGTAACAAGGCGTATAAGATCATGAGAGGCCTCATACAAGAAACCTAGTATATCATAAGATAATGTAATAGAAATTAGCGGAAATTTTAAACTTCTCAATACAATCGAAGTCTTCATAAAATGAAGTGGAAGTCTAATGACATATTCTCAAACCATCTAAAACACATGAATAACATCTTGGGTGACAACCGATACAATTGTCTAAAACATAAAATAAATACATAAACGAAAGTGGTGATCCCATCCTCGAACACAATGAGGACTAACCAAATCTTCACTCCTTGATCAACAGAGAAGCTAGCCACGAGTGTGAGAATAGATGTTGCCGGACCCTACATTTGATAAGATGGTAGGAAAGAGTATGTGTTAGCAGAATCAAGTACTAAATTTGATAGATATCATGAATAACATATACATCATGGTTAGTCAATACACACCATAGGTGTAATCAATGCATCTAAATCAACATCATAATAAGAAACAAATACTTCTCAAGCAACATTACTCATCCTTAGTCAAGACTTGTGTAACACCCCATATGCTACGTGTACTAGTTCTATTTATATGACTCTTAATTTCCTTGTGGTATAGTTATGGACTCGGTTTCCTATGCGACTAGTGACAATAGAATAAGTTTAAAGTGAACTGTCCGTAGATATTAATGCGACCCAATTTAGTTGAAATTGATGGAAGTATTTACACAAGATATCATAAGGTAGTATTCTAGTCTAAAGTTTAGATTGACATAGTGTATATAAGTTTTAAGTTAAGTTAAAGGTATGAAGGTCTAGAAATGGAATATAATATTGAGGTGCTTGCTTGACTTTACTAAGCTAGTAGGTGAGAAGTAGGTCCATCACCTACTTTGACTTATTGACCAGCCCAAAGGACCAAGTATGTGCATCACCTACTTTGACTTATTGACTAGCCCAAAGGACCAAGTAGGTGCATCACCTACTTTGAATTATTGACCAGCCGAAAGGACCAAGTAGGTGCATCACCTACTAAGACTCTTTTGACCATGTTATTGGGCCAAGTACACTACCACCTACTTGAATTAATATTACCCAAGTTGATTAGAAGAATAAGGGGAGATGGACAGCCAAGGCCCAATATTCTTGAGTCCAAAAAATGGCCAAGTGAAAAGTCCAAGTAGGTGGATTACCTACTTGCATTAATTAAGGCCGAAATTGACAAGAATAGAAGGATAATTGGAAGCAAGTCCCAACAAGTGTTGAAGTCACAAAGGCCCAACTTAAAAGTCCAAGTAGGTAGGCCACCTACTTGACAATATATGTCCCCAAATTGGCCAAGAAAGTCGGCCAATACATCTCCTTTTTAACGGGATAAATATCAGATCTTTTGCTTCATTTTTAACCTGCAAAATTTCTGATTTATTAAGTTTCTCTCTTGGTCTTTCTTAGATTAACACAGCAGCCCTAAAACACCTTAGGGTTCTTGAATATTGTCCCCTTTTACAAGTAAAAGTTTGAACGAGTGTTTCAGTTCTTGAAGTACAAGTTTAGAGGATAAATTTCCAGATACTAAGGTAAGGTTACTGCCCATTTTTGCATCTCTTTAAATACAGGATTTGGGTGGAGAATTTTGTATATATTTGTCAAGAACTCATGGATGGTTATAAATCCTTGAGTTCAATATTCTCCTCTTATGCTAAAAGATTTTTTGGTGATTGATATAGTGGCTGTAGTTGTATTAATGTGCAGAAGAAAGGTGTGGTGGTTCACCATTTGTGTAAGGGTTGTATGTGCCTACTCTCCGTCAATTGTTTAGCTACTGTTTTTCGAGGGCCTTAATGTGATTAGCTACTAACATTAGAGTAATCATGACTTATATTGTAGATTAGCACCAAAAAGGTAGGCTGAATCGTGATAGTTATATTGGTCAGAAAATAAGGTATGTAACGTTATTCGATTTCGTACTTCTTTGACATGAATCCAACACTTGTATTACAAAGTAAGATTTCTAAGTGCCCCTGGTAGTGACTAATCCATTGTTGCAGTTCCTACTCCCTAGATGATTAAAGTGAGTACTCTAATATGATTTTATTACTAAATTCACATGCTTATTCTACCAAGTATTAGCATGCAAGGTTTAAACTTGTTCCATCATCAAAGTACCCTTGGCACGTATTTACCTTATATAGATCAAAATGATTCTAGATTACACATGGTACATATGATTATATGTTGGATATACAATTTGCCCATATCTTACCAACTTGTTTCAATTGTCTATTCCATCATATATGTCATCTTTCACATGTTTGTATGCTCCCTTTATTGGTCATTACTCCCATTGTGTTAGACTATAATGTTACCTCACAAGATCCCTTCTTGCTCTATTGTACATTTTATATGTACTTACATGGGATATTTATCCGTCCTTAAGTTGAATCTGCCCACGCTCTCCCTTTGTTCCACGTTCATTTATACCTTGTAATTGATATTAGTTAGTGAGTATTTGTCTATCATATAGAGTTCAAATCTTTTTGGCAGAATGTTAAATGTCTTCACTTGATATGTGCTTCAATTTGAGATGTCAAAATGTTTACTGAGTCATATAAGCCCCTAAGTATAACGTTGGTGTCAGATTTGTTATTATCATAAGTCCATATTCATATGTCTTCTACTACTAGTCCATAGGTCCAAATCTCAAAAATGATTATGACCACCGCAACAACAATCTCAAAATAGTTATGATCATCAAAAGAACAATCTCAGAAGAGTTATGAACATCAAAACAACAAACTCAAATATTTAAGAATCTAAGTGAAGCAATCTTTATAATTATGGGTGGCAACCCAGGGGTGAATGCCTAGCATGGATCGATCCCAATTGGTATAGAAGGGTGGCAGCTCTAGGATGAAAACCTAGCATGGGCCAATCCCAATTGGTATAAAAGGGTGGCAGCTCAGGGGTGAAAGCCTAGCATGGGCTGATCCCATTTGGTGGATTTATGAGGAAAGCATACCAAGGGTTAAAATGCCTAGCATGGGTGATCCTCTTCCACCAGCGATCAGCTGCTCATTTGTATCATATTTCTTATAAAGATTATAATGGACAGATAAGTAAAGAAAACAATGTAACATACACGATTCCACAAGTATAAGCAAAGGTGGTCTCTAATCCTTGTCTATTGGTATTTGGTTGCACTTGAGCTGTCATTTTACATACGGTTGTATTATGCCTTACATATTCAGTGCATGCTTTCGTACTGACATCCCTTATTGTGGATGCGGCATTTCATGCTGCAGGTACATGTCAACTAGTAGATCTCCCCAATAGAAGCACATTATACTCAGCGATTATTGATGAGCTCCAGGTTGATTCGGGGCTTTGCGGAGTCTTTACTATGCACATTTTCATAGTGGTGCAGTCATGGATTCCAGTAGAGGCTTTGTAGACATTGTAAAGCTATCATCTCTATTCATCGTTTCACTTGTCATATGTATTGGTTCAGCTAGTCGACATGTGTTGTATATGAAACTTCTCATTAGTATATCTATCGGCATAGTAGTTTATTTTATCATCATAGGTCACTTGTAAAGCATATGTTCATATGGAACTTGTTCGCCTCACCTAAGGTTGGGGTGTGACAACTTGGGTCATCCGCCTCTAGTAAAGCTTACCTCATAGAAGGAATCTCTAGCAACAATCCACATTATTCATTTTTTACATCATAGTCTCATCATTCATACTTAATTTTAAAGAAATAGGTATTCACCTCATTCCCTAACTTATAAAGGCTAATGGGTATTCGCCTCTTGCCTTACTTACTCTTAGACTGCGGGTACTCGCCTCCACAACCTCATCACATGATGTGGGTACTCACCTCCACATCATTCATCATATAGTGTGGGTACTCGCCTCCACATTATGTCATAAAGATCATGGGTACTCACCTCCATTTCCATTTAACATAATAAGAACATGGGGACTAACTTCTTCTTCAATTCTAACGAGTAGGGGAATCTCCTTCTATCCTTGCATATTGAGGTCAAGGGTAATTGTTTGTAGCCTCATCAATTACATAGTCATTGAGTCTATATTCAGTATAGGTGAGCAATCCTGTCAATCTAGATTCATTCATATGAGAAAGCCTTTCACATTCATTCATTCATAATCAACAATTCATGTAGGAAGTATCCCTTACTCAACAATAACTTCAAGGTTAAATAGGGTAAATAAATTAAGAATGAGACCAAAGTAGGGTAAATAGGACTATGATGACTTCAAGGTTATGCTTAGTATAGAGGGTACTATGGGATGCCTTTCATACATTACACAAGTGTGCTTTCAGGTTAGCTAAGAGTATGGTTCCCTTCTTGTAAAAAAGCTTAAAGACATAGACCATGTATATAGACTATGATTAAGATGACCAAAAAGGGATACTTGGCTTGGAAGGTATTATGGGATGCTATTCTTGCTTTGAACATGTAAGCTTTTGAGGTTGCTTGAGAATGGTGCTATTATGGTATGGATGTCTAAGAAGCAATTATGATTATGACTTATCTCCTATGCTCATTAACTATGTCTTATGTTGACTTATGTTTATATGGAGCTTATGTTGGAGACCATGCTATGTCTATGATGTTTATGCTATGTCTATGATGATTATACTAAGACTATGATGATTATGCTATGACTATGATGATTATGTTATGACTATGTTATTATCTCTTATGCTTATGTCTTATGTTGACTAACCAGTTGAGATGCTCTTATGTTGATATATTAGCTTTCAGCTTGGTACATTTTGTACTAACGCATATTGCCTACATTCTAACCAAATGTAGGGTTGATGAGATTGAGTTGCTTTGAAGGCTAGGTTTCCAAGGATCAAGAAAATTTGAAGAGTTGGTGAGTCCATATAGCTTCGAGGAAAAACCGATGTTCCCATTTTATGTCATTTTTTATATTTTAGACTTTGTATGGGTTGCGTCCCAAGAATTTTATTCATGAGTTTAAATACATGGTTAGAGACAAAGGTTTAGTCTTCCGCTTGCTTTTATGATAAATTACTTCTATTGAAAAAGTTTTAAATTTTTCCGTATTTCCTATTTACCTTATGTTCAGGATATGTTAGGGGCTTGTATGCGACCTCTTCGAGGTAAAGTACACCATGTTACGTCTAAGGGGTACCCGTGGATTGTGACAAACTTGCTATCAAAGCAAAAGGTTTTGGGATAAATTTATGATGTCTCAAACCACGTATAGTAGAGTCTTGTTCATTGGTTTGAGTCGCGACACATTTTATGAATACAAGGCTATTGGATGTTTAGCAAACTCTCACTTTTTCATTCTCTATGTCGTGCCATATAGTTTGGATTTAGTATGCCCTTTTTCTAATTTGTGCCCTATGGTTTTTTTATGGTATGGTTAATACCAGGGCTAATGCTAGGAGAAATGAGGGAGATGATGAGGAGGAAGAGGTTCCTCTCCAAGTTACTGCTCAAGTTCCTAATAATGAGGGGGCTATGTCTAATTCGGAAATAAGGGCGGTGATGAGTCCACGATTTGGACTCTTTTAGGGCTTTATTTTGATAAATTTAGTGTCCTCAAATGCATATTCTGTCTCAATAACTGATGAAAATCCTTGAGTTTAAGATATTTGGTGTTAAAGACTAAGCATGGACACTATTGGGCAGAAAGGAACAAGGTAGCTAAAAAGAACAAAGAAAAGACAGCTTGAGGATCGCCTAAACCATTAGGTGAGTCACCGAATAACTATTGTCTGGGTTAATGTTCCAATGTACCAAGCTCTAAAGGAGAAAATTGAGTCGGCGAGATAAAAGAGCAGTCGGTGAGTCGCCGAACGATTCTGCGATACAGTACTGTATAGCCCAAAGTTAAAGAACTTGAATTTGTTGAAGGTCAATGCAGAAAGGCGATGAACCAGACCAAAGGATGGATCACCGAGTGGATCGGTGATCCCGACTAATTGCTTTGAGTGGTCCTTCGCAACACACTTTTTGACAACTATAAATATTTGTTTCAATTTTTCACTTAGTATCTGATTTTGTATTTAATCCGTATCAAAGATTATTTTTCAGCTTTTAGAACATAGATTTTTGGAAACTTTGTTCCTTAGCTTTGAAGATTTGAAGGTTTCCATTTCTAAGCAATTGGTAGTGGGTATTGAAGATTCTTCATCCTAGACGTGTGTAAAGACATTATATATCATACCCATTTTGATAACAATAAGGTTAAAGGAGATCACAAATAGAGAATTGAATATTAGAATGCGGAAGCACAAGAAAAGAAACAACAAAACTAACTAAAGATATGGGAGATTCGAAGGAAAGATCCACGAATTTCCAAGGATTAGATG